>JAGVSQ010014231.1:0-10708 GCA_022683975.1 Rhyacophila evoluta
CCGCGAATCATGTTTTTGGGAACAAGCCGTGTTTGCAAATAATAGCCTCAATTATTTTAAGAGTATAAATATTTTCTATGATCACATCTGCTCCCAATAAAGAGAATATGGCCATCATTCAAGGTCAGTGAATAGCTTTTCCCATTAAATTCACTTTGTTTACTCAGACGGTCTTTGATCAGAAGTTGTTGATCTCGAGTCACCAATATAAACAGATACTGACTAATAGTTTGCCCATATTTTAAACTAAAAAAACTCTTTGATTTCAATATATATATCATAATTATTCTTCTCTATGGATACCTTTGATTATTATTTTTCCTTAATGTTAAAACGTTGATATTTATTTCACAGTCACTGCAAAGTATTTAGGATTGTAGTCTTCTAAAAATGTGATAGAATAGATTTTTAAGTTGTATTTATTAATTTGTTGTGTATGTATAAATATTTGTGAAGAATCTCAGAGGGTCTGCTGTCAATTAAGATATCGTGTAAATAGTCCATTCGTTGATAGTCATTTTGAAAACACTTCCAAAGATTTTAACATGAACACTTGACTGTAAAATAAATAATGTTGATTTGATATTATCGAACATTGTGTTAAGATGAGTACAAACTTGAAGCACTGACTCATGAAATTGTGTGAATATACATTTCCATATATTATGATCGCTTGTGGTCTGTTCGAAAGGTTTATAATGCCAGTTTGCATTACAGCTCATTATTATCTTATGGGTGCCAATTAATTACAGTGAAACTTCTAAAAATTAAATTACAATAATTGTAGCAGAAGAAAAATAAAATTGAGATAAACATAAATCACAATGTTTATTTTAAAATTTCTTTCTGTATACCTCACTTGATTTTTTTTGATATAATATAAGTGAAAAAAATATTTGGCTTCAATATTTTGAATATTTCCAACATAAGCTGCAAGACATAAAAATGAATTCACATTCAAATGATTTAGCTTATCTTAGGGCTTATACATACATCCGATCCTCATGTGCACCCCTTCTGAGCTTTGTCTAGAGAGGGATGTCTTTTGTTTCAAGTCTGTACACACCTTTATGTAAACATCTTTTATATCATACATATGTCCCACCGTAGTTATATTTTTGTAAATTTATTTATATCGTCACTATTTTGTTAACTAATGAGTTCCTATGCTTGTCAAGAAAATCACACAAAATACAAATATCCAAAATGAAGTGGTATGCAATATCTCAGTAAATTCTGATTTACACTATCAGATGAACATTTGCTACTTTAATCTATATCTTTTATAACCATTTATCAGAAATTGACTTGAGCAATGTCCGGGCTGTAAGGTGGATGAATAAACACCTCCCAGCTGTGTTCTGCGCTTCTCATCATGCAAACATTGTCAACCAGCTGAAAATTGTCTGCACAAGCAACACACTATCTGCTTATTCGTGACGTTAGGCCTATAGACCTGACACAGCTGACGATGAATTTCGATCAGCACTATGCTTTGTGCATTCATAAGCTTTATCACTGGCTGCACTTAACAGTCCATGGGAACTGGAATAAGAGCCTCCATCTTCAATAGCAGCAACGATGCTACTGCGAGAATGCGGAAATTATCGTTGCTGCATGAGTCATGCTACGTCATTGGTCTATCACATACGCGCAGTCACTTCAAGTAATATAAAATTTCCTAGCTGTGGGAAATTTACTTTGTGGGCGTACTTGGTATTACACCTATGAATTAGCAATAGTTGATCTGATGTAATTCAATTATCAGTGAGGATGTAGGATTAATCAACGAAATGTATGAAACACAGGCTTGTATTGAAGATAATTTAATGATTTGACAGAACAGTGATGATAAATTTTTATAATTCTTTTAACACAAGTATTTATCAGTTGTTGATATTTTTATTTGCATTTCCATAACCAATTATTCCTATTTTTGATAATTTTATATTGTATTACTTATTCAGTGATTTTTTCCTAGTGTTATTTATTTGAAGAAACCGTGATCTTAAATTATTGTTGTATTTTTTTTATTTTATTTATTTGATATGTTAACTACTGTTTTAACTGTGCATGTTAAAAATAAGCATTTTCAATTTTATATTGCCACTTTTGTACGATTAAATAATGTGAAATAATTTAAGATAACACTTAAATGCAAAGGTTTTATATGCTTTAATTTTTTTATTAGTAAATCATTCACCTTTTTATCTGAGTACATTATTATTATATGATATAAGTAAAATATTTTTATAAAAAATAATTTACACTCCTTTTAATATGTATTTATTTTATTTTTATCTACTAAGTCCATATTTCAATCATCGAATAATTACATTGGTTTAATCATTAAATATTGTTTACTTTTGTATTAAATTTTGCAGCAATTAAATTACCTGAACAAAGTAGTGTTGCAATAATAAATGAGATTTTAAGTGAAAATTCCTCAATTTGATAAAGTGTACTGTAAATAATTGATTTATTTGTTTGAAACCATATGCTGACGGTTTATTAAAAATATAAATAACAATAATGAATGTCAAGTATGTGGATCTTCACAATATGACGATTCATAACATGTATCTTGACATATTTTGTTTCATGAAGATTGGTTGTCACGCAATTGCTCAATAATTGGCCATGCATGTCTTGCATATGAGCACCCATTGAAAGCAGGCTAATTTTTATTCATTTACTGGATTTAAACCCATAAATTTCAACAAGTTATTTATAAATGCGAAAGTTTACCAACTCACCCACTGAAGATGAATAATCAATCACCAAAGTTTTTATTGGATAGAATAGTTTTATTGAAAATTGTTCTGTCCATAGAACCAAATGCAAACATTTGAAAAAGAAGATGTTATTTTTAAAATACCAGTAATGATTACATAGCTATCTTTCTTACTTACTCAGCAATGGTTTTCATAATTAATTCACATTCAATCTAGGACCGGCATGTACGTGTGTCCATCAAATTACATTAGTATGTCTGTAACTTAATTACTCATATGAATGATGGCATACTTCTCAGAGGGGAAGAGAGGGAGTATTCAAAGCAGTTAGATCAGTCAGCAAAAGAAATTCGCCTTGACATGTCTTCTCTTTTATGTTTGCATTTCTTGCAATGACTTTTAATACATGCTATAGCCAACTACAATAATTGAACTAGCAGGTTTTGCATAATTTGAATTTAAAACATATTTTTTTACTGAACACTCGAAAGCCATCACCGTAGTTAAAGAACTGTAAGGCAAGTATTACAAATACTTACTACATACTAAACTTTATCGAATTACTGCAAAACTGATCTTAATAGTATGTACATCAATTTGGAGTAATAGGATGGTATTCATAGTACAGTGACACATAATTATTCTGCCTTTATAAGTAAAAACGCAGTATCTACATAGGGAATCACGTGCAAGACACTGTTTTTTTCTTTGTAGGACAGTATTGTCATAGCTATAGCGTGACAATCGAAAAAAATATGATTTAAGATGTAGAATCAATGTAATTATTCGATTATTGCTTACTAATATTATTTATTATTGAGGACAAGATATTTTTTATTTCAAAACTGTATACATTCTCAATTCTGAGTTATTATTTTGTCATTGCTAAAAAAATTTAAACGTTGAACTCAAAAAAATTATAATATCGTAAAAAGTTATGAATGAAATAATAACGTAGTTATAAAATTTATAATTATAATTAAGTATTCATAAATATCTTCTTCATTCCTTCGTATTATAATCCAATTACTTTAACCTTTGTCCTAGCTTAAATTATTTTGTGAAAAATAAACATTTGGCCTGTGGAAAGTGAAAAATAATTCATGTCATGATTTATGTATAATTTTTAAAATTGCCTTCGAGCTGAATGTAATGAAAAATTTATAACCTAAAATAATTGACGCTCTATTCTGGCAGTCATTATTGACACTGGGGGAAATCCCAGATTTGTGTTTGTTTTATGGAGTTATTTATTTATCTCCTTGATTACTGATTCAACATATCAACTACCAAAAAAAAAGACACATTTCTGGTTTTAACAAAACTTTCTATGGGTGCAGTGTTTTATTCAATAACTCTTCGAAAATAGCAATTAGCTTTCATCATCTGTCGATCTCTTGTTCAAAAATTTTATTTGGCGAAAGATTCTTCTACTAATTAAAAAAAATCCTTTACTAAGAACGGCACTCTCCGTGTAACAATAATAATTAGGAGTCGGGTCCAAAACTTTACTGATTACTACAATAGTAATTTTTACCTCTTAGTAAAAACATGAATCCTAAAAAGAGAATTTAAATATTACATAATAAACTAACAATAATGATAATATAAATTTTAAATTAAATAGTTAATGATAAAATTTTAACGTTTGTTATAGGAAAACACTAAATGATTATTTCAAAATGTGAAATTTGTAATATGAAAATATTATATGAGAGCTGCTTAGTTTCAAAAGTCTCCAAGGTAAAATATAATCCTTCTTAAAATGATAGAATCTTATACTTTATTTATTTCATATTTATATGTTTAAATGTTTTGAAACTAATCATGTTCTGCTGATCATAGATAATATTAACTATTCGATGGCCTTAAGTGAAAATTTGAATCCATTTTTAAAAATTATACAGGAGTGTAAAAACTGATTATTTTGCTATTTGTTTGTGCAATTATTTTGGTATAAAAAAACACATATTAAACAGTTTATTTGTGGAGCTGCTTATCAATGACATGCTTTTGATAAATGTGAATCCAAAATAGCAGTTATAAATTTTGCACTATACATTTCAGATTCAAATGAAGTTATCTAATTTTCTTGATATGTTTTTTCAATATATTTAAATAACTTTGAATTGTCAAATTAATACGGGACATGCATATAGCATAGTGCAACAAAGTGGACTTATCAACCATCAAATTATTATTTTAAATACAATATTTATATTAATAAAGAGGTCATGCAGACTATAGTGTTGGGCCGCATCCAAGGCATGAGTATTTATATAGATATTTTTTGCATCGTATCGACCATCAGAAAATATATTAGTACAATATAAAATGATACATTACATTCATTTAATTATTGCTAATATTAGTATGTTTTAGCTTCGTGAATGGTTGTTTTATTTTTGTAAATTTCAAAATAAACTCAATAAGATTTTTAGAGGACTATGAAATTAAAATTGATTTTTTTCTCACAAACTTAATTTTCACTGTGATAAACACATTAATTTATTAAGCATTGTATAATTTACAAAAATATTTGTATGCTTAAAATATTGAAGTATCATTTTGGAGGCTTTTGAAATGAATCGGCTTGCAGAAAAATTAATCATTACGGTATATGCTTACAAGACGATTTATTCACCTGGAAGATTGCTTGCATGTTTCAGCCTTTATTTACTACTAAAGCTCAGCTTGCAATACTTTGTGAACATCGGTCCCCAAAACTAATATTTTTTGGGCAATATTGTATATTCATACATATCTTATGATCCACATTGTATTACTGTTTGATATTACAGTATTGTAAGAGGACACATAATAAAAATCTCCATATATCATCGGCAACTGAGCCATACAGATGTCACTATTAAAAAATAAAGCTTCAACACTTAGCTTCACCATTTGGCGTAGAATTCTGTAGTCATTTTTGTATAGAAGTGTATTAGGAATACATGGAAGTATTAGAAATCTTCTAGCTGTCGAATAAATCACGTCAAACTCAGAAATAGTTTTGACTGTTATTGTATTATTATAATTTATCAAGTTCCTCTCAGTTGGTTGAACTATAAACATTTTAAGTTGTGCCAAAACCAATATTAATTAAACAAAATAAAATATCTATACATTTCTCTTTTGAAAATTTACAGTGATTTTTTGAAATATTAATTCTTTCATGTTAAGTTTCTTATTACCTGAAAAAATGTTTCATGTTTTTTTAATATCTTACCTATTATTTTATGTGGCATTTGGTCACTTTAATTTTTATAAATAACATGAAAAATGATTGGGAGTTGGGAGCTCAGAACCAAATACAGCAATTAGAATGCAAAAATATGGCTCTGATTATTTCATGATTAAAAACCAATTTTTTCAATTTGAATGTTGAAAGAAGTTATCATGTATACCTTATTATTAATTATTAACACAAATATTTTTTTTTTATGCAAACATTTGCAGAAAAACAATCCAAATTAGTTTTTATGGCATATAAATGCACGAATTAATGTTTTTAGTTTAAAAGATACCTGATTTCCGATAATAGAGTAATTTATTGAAAACACTTTTTATTTTTATTTCGTACAATTATTGTCCTAGTTCTATAAAAGTTTTTTTAATTTAAAATTGACGCCATATTTATTTTAATATAAACTACTAAATGTTATGTATATATTATGAAAATAAAATAATATCGAATATAATTTAATATTTCTTTAGTTTGGTGGATTCTTTTTATTGAGTAGGAAAAGATGTTTATGATATTGCTAATTCTAAAAACTCAAAAGAATGTAAATTTGTGAATGGAAACCGTAGAAAATACAGAATTTATAAATTGAGTGTTTATTATTTCCATTCCTTACCTAACCGTTCCGAAATTTTTCCCAAATTAATAGTTTTACCATATTTTTTCCAAGGTTTTCGGAGAATTTCATTATTTCATATATTATAGATACTTCTTTATTAAAACATATCAAATATTAACCGTCTACTTTAGAATAAACTAAAGTGAACTAAATATGTATCGAAATAAACATATTATAAAACTCCATGTTTTCGATATATCTTAATATCGTTTATGTGAGAATTAATTATAAACCGTTTGTTAAACTCTTTGAAATCGTGTATTCAAGTTAAAGTAAGATAGAAAGTCAACAGACATACATCACCCAGGCCATGTATGTTAAATATATTCTCAATGGAAAGGAACTTTCATGAAAAACGAAATTATTCAAGATACTACAGAAATGAAACACAGTGAACATTTAAAGAGCATTATCTTTTTATTTACAATAGTTTAATTTTCTTACTAGCAACATTTTGGACAACAATTAATATAATTTCTATTAACACATTATGGCCTCTATATAGTTAAATATTGCAGGAAGATGTAATTTGATTTTTTGATCAATACACATTTAATAATTAATATTAACAATATTAAATAATTTGTACACATTTGTATCTACAAGAATGTGGCAATGATACGAGAGATTGCAAAAATAAAACTATACTTAACAAAGTGATTTAAACCAACAAACTGATTTACACATTCCTGCAACACTGGACAATTAAAAAAAAATAGGACCAAAATTGAAAAGACTAATGTATTTATCTAATTAAAATGTTTAAAATGATCATGGACGAATAAAATAAAAATTTCTTTTAAAAATAACAGTGATATCAAACAAAAAAAATTTAAGCCTAGAAACTACATAACTGAAAGTAAAAATTATGCACAGAAGATAATATGTTTATAGATATATTTTATCTATTATATGAGCACCAACTCAAGATTTATTATTTAAAAAAATAATATCATGTAGTCTTTAATCAAAGATAAATAAATACATTAGCAAGTTAAGCAAAATTAGTGCCTCATAAAAACAAAAAATATATTTATATGTCTTTCTAAAATAAATAAAACATACCATCAATCCCTACAGTGCAGTTTTCTACAATATAATTCCAACATCGCCGAACTCGCATGTCAACTGAGAAATATAAAAGAAGATATGATGTCGTGTGATTCACGTGTATTTTAAAATATCATAATAAAACACTAAGGTATTTGGAATATTAAAAATATTCTTTATTGTAATTTAACTTTTAGAAATTTAGCAAAACTGAAGCCATGCAAATTAAATGTATATAAAAGTGATAAATCTTCCGTTCCGTTCTTTAGAACATAATATTACAATAATCCCCATCATTTTAAAGTCACAGTGAACTTCATCGACCGAGTCGCTGAGTTGCCAAAAGCACTCTGGATTTACAACTAACGGTAATGGCAACGTTTAGCGTTCGAAATTAAGTTAAACTTATGTTTCAAACAGTAAACGTTAAATAGGAACAATTTTATCAGTCTGAGTAACTTCTAAGGAGTCTTTTTTAATTTTATCATGCATTTTCATGTGTGTAGAGAGGTGTCCACTTTGCTTGAATTTCATAGAACATAACTTGCAGGAATATTTTCTTTCTCCGGTGTGAATACGCATATGCATTTGTAAATGGCCACTCTGAGTAAAATACTTCCCGCACAATATACACCGATGATCGCGTTCTCCAGTGTGAATTTTCATATGACTCTGTAGGTGTATATTCTGTGTAAATCGTTTTTTGCAAGTTTCACATTCAAACTTTCTTTCTCCCGTATGTGTTCGCATATGATTAAAAAGATGTCCGCTCTGTTTAAATTTTTTGTCGCAAATAGTGCACGGGAAATTTTTTTCACCCGTATGTATCGCTGAGTGATTTTTTAAGTGGCTTCCCTGGGCGAATGTTTTGTTGCAAATTGCACAGATGAAGTCGCGTTGTCCAAAATGTATTTTGACATGCGCACGTAATAAATGCGCTCTTTTGAAGAATTTGTTGCAGATTTGACAGACTCTATTGTACATAACTTCTGACAAATCGTCTTTGGGAATGTTACATGTGAATTTTGGCAAGCCGTCACTGTTTTGAACGTGAGCAGTTCGGTGTTTTAATAATGACCATTTAGAAGTAAATGATGAATGGCAGTTAATACAGATGTATTTTTTTTTATTTGTTATACTGTTTGAAATCAAATAATAGCTATCGCCTTTGCGCGATATTAAAGATCCGTCAACTGAAGCTTCTTTCTCTAATTCATGGTTGTCTTTCCACTCTTTTTCAGTCAACAATTCACCGCTCATTATAGTTTCACTGTAGTCGCCGTCCGACATGACACATTCTGAATAGTCTACATCTTCATATAGTTCATTTTTAAATTGCATGTCAGGCCCTAACTCACTTTCCACTGTAAAAAACTCATGATGGCTGAAAGTTTCAACTGGTATTGATAAACCAATCTCTACCTCGTTTTGCACATTGTCCATTTCCATGTCTCATAAGTATCTGACAATTTTGGTTTAGTTGATGTAATAAATTATCTTAGGTGTTTCTTACAAAATTTTAATTTATTTCGATGTCTGCAATCCTGTAACAAAAATAACACTGCAGTAATCAATTTGATAAACATTTAACACTCTGTATTGTTTTTCAATTAAATTCTCATGCAAAAATTACACATACATACATACTCTGAAAAGGAAAAGGTAACCCTCGGTTTTATCAAATAGATTTTTTTCGATAATCACAATATATACAATTTAATGCACGTTATATCAAAAGGGTTATAATCTGCAAATGATGAATTAGTATTTAAATTGAGCTTTTTAGTTTGAAAAAAAGATGGCCCGTCAAATTTGCAAACCAGGAAAAAGAACGAATTTTAGAGAAACCTCTGTAACTAACTTTATTACGGAAGCTATGTTCCGAGATGAAATCGACAGTAACAAGGAATGCAGCAATTTTACTTACTCCAGAGCGCCGAATATGTATCTATACCACTGTTACAGATACTGCAATGTAAATCTACAACTAATATTTGTCTTATTTAACCAAAACCTTGGTCTCCGGGATCATTGTTCACATATACTTGTATGACAAGCCTTTGCGACACACGATCTATTCAAAGCCTCCGCATTTTAGCAAAGTGCTCCACTTTATAGTCGACAAAGGAATTGAAATGAAAACTACACAGGTTAAATCCACCAGAAATTAGACCTATGAAATTTGATCTAAATTATTGATGATACGTGACTTCACGATATTTTTACACAGAATAATAATTACTTTCTATATCTCGTTCTATAAATTCAAAGAGAAAAAAAATGATTGATGATCAGATATGATTGAATGCGATCGAGGTGTCAAATGATACATTACAATATCAGTACATTTGGATAAAGCTACTGAATGCCAAATGGTAGAGATATTTAAATAAAATAAAATCCAGGCCTGAATCTTCGTACTTACAAGTATTTCTCAAATGTTTTTTTCGAAATTCAAATTTCTGAAACAAACTTGACACTCATAACAGTGCCGTCTTCTTTTTCGACATGAAAGGTCAAATAATTTTCGCGGAGTGTTGCAAGTTAAAACAATATTGAAAATTATTTAGTATCCACACAACTTATACTTTTATGAAAACAATATTGGCACTGACATAAAATATTAAGACATTAAATAACATTATTTTGTTTGGTGTACGAATTTGGTGAGAAAAAAGTTAATTCAGTGTATTATTATTAATTATAAATAAAATGCAAAAAATATATATTCTTTGCCATTAAAATTATGAAATCCAAAACCAAAACATAAGAAAATGCGGGAAAACACTGTTTTTTACACTTTTCAAATATATTTTTTGATTCTGCCAGTACCGATAATATCGTAGATTTAATTAATAATCCCTTAATAAAGTTACAAAATAAACTATTGAGAGTTTGTAAAGTTTGGATAAGCAAATTGTAAATTTCGCATGAAAATAAAAAATACACCACAGGATTAGAACTCTTTTTGTCGGATTTGCACTATTTGAAAGCCGAACCCTACCATAAATTAATGAAACTTTAAATTACTAATATTAAAATTGGTCATTTATGAAAGCA
>JAGVSQ010014232.1:0-10708 GCA_022683975.1 Rhyacophila evoluta
TGTCAAATGTATTTTTATTTACTTATTTGTAATGTTACAAATAAGTTCACTTATTTGTAATGTTACAAATAAGTGAACTTATTTGTAACATTACAAATAAGTTCACTTATTTACAACACGATATAAATATGATTATAACAAAACGATTAAAAAATAATGGCAATTTTGTAAAAACAAAGAAAGAATTTTAAAAAATACAGAAGGAAGAATGGAGTGTCTACCAAGATCCTATTCTAATAATGTATATAATAGCATACATCTAACCTCAACTCACACAGATGGAAGAATTCAACTGTTCAGTTTGATTGATTGTATATTTCTCATCAAATACACATCATGAATATCTGGTTACATTACAATATATCGTCACTTGGATATTCGATAAACAAATCCTACAACGACAATATACAGTTGACAATATTTTTACGCGGTTTTGAAATAACACAATGGTACATTATATAGTGTGGTATTGTCTAAAACGTGTAAAAATAGAGTCTATATTGTACATTTACTAAATATATAAATCTAATATAAATCAAATATTGATCTTTATAAACAGAAATAACTCTTTTGTATAAAATCTAGGAGCGGTATGTACGTGTGTGTATTGTATGACGTTAGCAGCGTGTTTGGCAGATAAATTCATTGGATAATAGCATTACGTCTCAGAGGAGAAGCATTCTGAGTGGTTTGTCACAGTGACTTAGTGTATAAACGATATCTGCCTTGGAATGTCATTTTTCTGTTTTTCACTTATTGCAATTATTTTATATTATTTGTCTCTCAACACATCGTCCCACAGAAGTACACTGTCGTAAGTCTGAATTCTACATTCTGGCTCTTTTTCCAACCGGTGGAATTGCGGCGTCTTGGAAGACCATCGGGGACTCTCCTCAGGATGTGATCGGAAGAATTGTATGACGTGGGAGGATGCGAAGCGACTAACGTATGACGGAGAATCCTGGAATGCTCCACTTATGGAGCGAATATGGCAAGAGAGTAAAGAAAAATAGTAGTTTTAGTTGTGAAATAAAGGTTATTCATATGATTAATAAGTTGTGCTTGGTGAAAATTGATGTTCAGGGATCAAGAAGATTGGGTATTCAGTTAAATTGGATGTATAGTCTAAAATCAACACCATTCTTTGTTTCATATAGCAGATGAAGAAGGAGATACTTAGTTATCCACAAAACTGGATGAACTATACAAGTGTGTCACAAATAACGAAGTTGAAAATTTTCAAGTATTATTAATGTGTTTTTGCTAGACTGTGTATCAGCTGAGCCAATGATGTAATACTATGTCTTAACCCGTTTAGCGCTGTGGTTAGAAGAGGTTAAATCAAAGTCACGAATTGGCCTTTTTATAGGTCAGAGATTAGGTGACGTCAGCGCCGCAATGGCTGTGTTTTTTATTCGATGTATACAAATTTAACAATGTGGACAATCCATTCCACAATAGATCGGCATTCGAAGATTATATTGCTGTGTTTATGGACCACAAATTGTCAAAATTTTCGTTGAAACCAACCTTCAAATGTATATAACAACATTCTATATTATTATACCAGTAAGTGATATTACAAACACACGGTTGTTCAGTCGATTAATTCAAATATTTTTAGTGTACTAATAGTGATAATTGTCTTCTCGGTTAGCGTAGTTGGTAGCGTGCGATCCTAGCAATAATCCAGAGAATGCGGGTTAGATTACCCATCTGTCGAATTTTAATAATCTAAAAATGCAGGACTGGATGCCCATTGGTTTGAGCAATTGTCTGACAAAAGATTCTTGTGAAAATGTCTTCACATTGCGTAGATAAATACACTCCGCTTTCGGAGTGGATATCTTCACACTGTGTAAATCTATATGATCCACTTTGGTATTTAAAAAATAAAATATTTTTTTACGTGTTATATACGGAATAATAAAAATTTATGGTGAATAAATCTTGACCTTGAAAATGTGTCGATATTGTCTCCCTCTAAATACGTTATTTACCCTCACTCCTCTCTCGAGTACGATATAATTAATACGACACGAAATACACGGCTGCGTCTCAGTAATCAGGAAGATATAAAATATATTTGTATTTATTTTAAAAAAGTGACCTTGAAAAATCTCTACATACGTCGTATACTCTGCATCCTTCTCTTTCTTTCTCATGTTTTGTACAATGGCACCCAAAGTAGCACGACTCCACCCGAATTAGCACAAAGATGAAAAATAATAAATCAATGAAATAGCAACCGTTCGACTATTTGCCAACCCGTTCGTTGTTTCTATATGCGATAATATAACTAGTGCAATGTATAATAATGGGTTTCTGATAAAATGATTGGGAATATAATTTTATAATAAAATAAAATTGGTTTAATATTGTCAACATATATATATATTGAACATACTTACTATATAAATATGAACAAGTCTATTTTCAACGAGTGTACCCAATTTGTTTAAAAACAAGTAAGTATGTATATATACTTGTATCTATTATATATATATGTGTATATATCTCATCATATTTTTATTACATTGTTCTTTCTTGCCACTAGGGCCCATTTAGCTCAATGATCGATTTCACAATCGTCCTCCAGGCGTCTCCATCCCCTGTAGTCCATCCATCTTAAACAGGGCGGCCCAAAGGTCGAGTGCCTTTTGGGACTCATAAATAAAATGTATGGAGAGCTCATAATGGATCACTTTTTGCAACATAACCTGCCCATCTGAGTAACCGTGCACTGATCGCTACACCAACAGTAATCAATAAAAAAACGTGTTTTGACATATGAATGTCATTTTGGATAAACAAAAAACGTGAAAATCCAATGACACAGTAGGCTATTTAATAACTTTAAAATTCATTGTATACGAACATTGAACTTAAGGCGACACACAAAGACGAAAAAATATTAGCATATTATTAATGACAAATGTCCCATAAAACTTATTTTTTCATAACAATACAAACAAAAAAAGTATTGTTTTAAAGCGTTTATAATGGTATGAACTGGTACGAACGATGGGTCGAGCAGTTGACATACTTGCTTTCCCCTCCACCACCCACCACGTTTCTACACTCGTTACGCGGGCGTATACCGTGGCGTAACGAACGTGAAGAACTCTTCACAGTGCCGGAAGTGTCTCAGAAGCAGCTTCCCAAGACTTTGGTTGATGTGCACTGGAATGTGCACGATTTCTGTTTTAATTAACTATGTCGTGTTAATATTTAGCCTTGTTGAAAAGAGACCTTCTCCCTCGCCGTATGATTTCGCATTTTTTATAAAAGCTACAAAATCATCTTTCGTAGCAACCAAGTCGCAATGACTGAACGGTCCGACAATTAGTCGAACCGAATTGAGAAGTTCTTCACTTTCAACCGACATATTGGGACAATCTCAGAGGATGTGATTGGCATCCTGCATTTCGCCACATGAGCAAGTAGGAGATTCTATAAGACCAAGCTGACGGAGCTTGGAGGCAAACCACCGTAACTGATTAAGAACTGAGAAGTCCAATGGTCTAGAGTCAATTTGGCTATCTCCATGCGTTAGGTTAGGTTAGGTTTGGAAAAAAACAAATGCGTTTGTATGCCCTTACTGGAGCAGTTGACAATCAATCCATATGAAAACAAATTGCCAAACTACAAATACGCTTCGAAGCGGGCATCGTAGAGGAATAGTTTGAGAATCTGCCGCGCGAAATCAGAGTGCATGAACCTGCCGCTCTCAAACAGTTCACTTTCTCCGCGTTATATTGTATTATTTCAGCCGTACACATCTAATAATAGTAGTTGAAATAATTCTCTCGGACAATGGTCCAAAGAATATGAATACAAATTACTATAGGTACGCCTCGATATGGCAACTCGCGAGATATTTTCAGGGCAATGATATTATTTTGACCGTGTATCTGTCGGCAGGGACAACAAACGCTAAACCGCGGCCTGACTACAATGTGAGTAGATCGTTAAGTAATGTTATTAACTAGTATATTTACTAAAACAAAACGAATATGTGAAATCACGTATTACACCATAACACGGGAAACAGAAAAAGTTTTCAACTTTTTATAAATGGCTGATATGTTTCAATTATTTTATCCAAATATATATACCGATACGGTTTAAAGTGTTAAAATTTCCCACTCCACGAAAGTGGATCATATGAATCTACACGGTGCGAAGATGGAAACTCCGAAAGTCGAGTATATGAATCTCAGCAATGTGAAGACATGTCTTTACACATTATTTTTACGAGAATTTATTATCAAACAATTTCACAATCCAGTCCTGCTTTTTCATTATCTTTTTAATCCAGCAGATGTGGGAATCGAACCCGCATTCTCTGGATGCGAGTCGCACACGTTATCCTCTAGGCTACCGGGAAGAAATACATATTATATCACGTACACTCCCAAAGTGAAGCATATGGATCTTTACAGTGTGAAGAAATCCACTCCGAAAGTGGAGTATATGGATCTTCCAAAACGTAATTATTATTCGCGATAATTGTTTGTCAAGACAGTTTTTCAACTTAATGAGCATCAGAGCATTTTCTGATTTTTAATATCCGACAGATGGGGCATCGAACCCGCATCCCCTGGATTGCTAGGCGCGCACGCTGCTAATTACGCTACCGGGGAAACAAGGCCACTTAATTTACAGGCAAAATTTTCATTATCATCACCATGAGAAGCCATTTTTATGTGTAAATAAAATATGAATTAATTCGCTTAAATATTCTAAGCAACCGAAACATTCGACATCTCGCTGAAAACTACATCTGGTTTTGATTTTGAGGCTATGAGATCGGAAATCATAAAGTTAAGAAAAATAGAGTAAAATAAAATTCACATGTGTCCCATTTGAAGGGTTACCCGAGAAAAACAATATGTCAAATATTCTTATCGAAATATTTATGTGTGTAGATCATATCTCTTTTAAGAGGTGCCGCCAGTAAAATATTTTATTCAAATACGAGTTTTCTCGTGAACCGCAGTCTAAAAGGCCTATTTCACTACAAGATTTCTAGGCACCCTTACCCTTACTAAGTGCGGTGTAATAAGCTTTGGGCACTTAAATCACATACAAGAAAACACGCCCACTCTGCAGTAAGAGCACTTAATATTGTGTAGTGTAATAGGCCTTTAAGCAAAGTCTGCGTAAACACGAGAAAACTCGTGTGCCCCACATGTTGTGTTAACTAAGCCATCGTTTCTTGCGAATCAGCAGTTCTCTGCGCCGAGGCCCGTACATTGTTGATAATCCCTGGCTTAACCTCATTTTTGTTACGTTCGACTGATTGCTTTGCAATACAAAGAACGGATTAGTCCGAATGTGTTTGGATTTGCGTCATAAAACTAAACGTCCCGAAACTAAATCCAATATTGACGCCATTTTACGACAGATTTATCATGAGATGTCAACGATTAACCAAACAATATTAATCGAAATTACACTTAGCTTAAATTTGATGTTGAAGGGAAATTCGGGTTAAGCTTAATTTTGGTATAGACCTTGATATTATAATAGTATACGCGTAGTAGAAGTAATATACTGGCTCTTTGGAAGAACTATTTTTCAGATGGCCATGGATTCAGCGATCAAAACTTGCCAGGGTAGGTGAGATGCGTTGACTAAAGGCAAGCACACATAGGCCGCGGGCATGGCGACAAAACCACGAAAACAGAAATCCAAAATAGCTTTATGTATGTGAGTGAGTTGTTGTGACTGACGCACTGCCGAGCTTGCTCACTCACTTATTTATAGCTATTTCGCATCTCTGTTACATTCACTCTGCTTTCCTCTCCGCGGCCTCATATGTTTTTTCAAAATATTAAATGGCGCATGGAGATAACCAAGCTGACTCCACACCACTTCAGTAGACAATTTATTACAGACCACGGTGGTTCTTCCGCTAAGCTGTCTCAGTTTGGACTTGCTAAGCAGCCAACATGTCCTTGTGGCTGTGCAGAACAGGATTCTAGTTATATTTTATGGAAATGTCCAAGAATGTGTAAGGAGCGGGAAGAGTTACTATAGTCGGTCCAACCAGTTGCAGGAGTAGGAGAATTGTTACTCAAGTTGGCTCAATCAGCCGTTGGACCCATCGGGCCAACTGTCGCGGCGGGCAGCGATCTACCCATATGACGCATACGGCTAGATGACTGATCGCGTCCAGTTTGATAGAGCCTTAAGCTTCTCAAGTTGGTTCGACCATTTGTCGGACCGGTCAGCCATCGCGATTTGGTTTTTATGAAGGATATTTTTTTAGCTTTTAAAAAATTTGCAAAATCTTACGGCGAACGAGGAGGACTCTTCTCGACAAGGTTAAATATAAGGGGGTATAATTAGTTAGAATCGAAATCACGCACACTCTAGTGTATGCCAACCAAGGTCTTGGGAAGCTGCTCCTGGGACACTTATGAAGAGCGCGTCGCGTTCGTTACGCCATGGTATACGCCCGCATAACGGGTGTGGAGACATGGGGGGTGGTGGAGGCGAAAGCAAGAGCCTTAAGTATTTAGCTCTTAGAGCTTTTCGTCACTGGTAGACTCTTCATAATTCACGTTTATCAAAATTTATGCGAGCAAAAACCAACATAATTAATAATTAACAATATATACAGCAAGCAAAATATTTTCAGAATTTACATTTTCTTCTAAAACCGTGTTATATAAGAAATATAGGCCACAATACATCGGCCGTGTAAAATCAAACACGTGTTATAAAATTACCGTGTTATACGAGGGTATAGTGTATCTCGAAATACAGTATCTTGACCGTAATTTACGTATTTATTTTCTTTTCGTAACTGAACCGGAAATATTGAACGGCAATCGATTTCCCGGTCGGAAAATCAAAATACCAAATCGATCCGGATTTGAAACAATATTTGTCCGAATTCTATTATTATCGGTTCAGGTAATACTCAACAATGAAAAAACGTCATCAATATCCATTCAGAGCGTTACCGTAATCTATAATCCATTATAAAAGTATTTAACCTGACAAACACAAGGTATTAGCTTCAAAATCACTGTTTATTAATGTACTTAAATTCACAACAATCGAATTATATTAATTAGTAATAATTTCCAATCAAATAATTTTAGACTCTTTGTGTCTCTTTCATTAACTCAAATTATGTATGCCTTTATTCCAATTCATATGAATCGAATATATATAATACAACGTATACTCCGAAAGTGAAGCATATAGCACTACACCGTGTAGGGATGCCCATTCCGAAAGTGGAGTACATCAGTATTCGTAATGTGAAGACATGCATTAAGAAATGAAAAAAATAGAAGAATTGTTTGTCATATATTGCCCAAACTTATGGTCATCCACCTATCCTGTATTTTTGATTTTTTTAATCCAGCAGTTGTGGGAATTGAGCCCGCAATCTCTAGCATACAAGCACACAGGTTTGCTTCTCGGTCATCATAGGAGAACATAAACTGTGGCATTATGAATACGTATTTTCAAGCCAACACAATATATCGGTATCAAAACTATTGACCATTTTTGAATCCAAATAACAACATCTAAATGCGTCCTCCATCCATCTGCCCCGACTTTACACCCGGTCTTTATTAATCGTATCCCGGAGCTCTAATATCGATTAGCGATCTACATTATTTCACGGGAATGTTCCGGGAGTGAATATAAATTACATTAAGGTTTAATTTAAGGTTGCCGAAAACTCAAATGTGCTGAAGTTAAAAAATAAATAGAATGAGAAATAGAAGCTTATTTGGTCAGGCGATTACAGGAAGAGATCATCACGCTCGCCGTATAGCGCCGAAAACAAGTTGGTTGGTTGAACCGACTAAAGTAAATCTTCCCGTTCCGAACACATTCTTGGACATTCCCACAGAATATGATTAGCATCCTATTCTGGACAGCCACAGTGACATATCGTTTGTTTAACAAGACCCAACTGAGACAGCTTGGCGGCAAAACTACCGTGGCCTGTAATAAATTGTCATGAAGTGCCAATTAGCAACATTCAAATTCTATCACATACATCTTTCCTTCTATGAGTTTCAACATGAGCTATTTTAGTAATTATAGTCAACATCTAACATTTTATTTCATATCATGTTTGTCTCCACAGTAGCTTAGAGGTCAGATTGCGTGCCTAACATTCCAGGGGCAAGTAACAATCTAATAAATAAATGTCCACTTTTGACTCAGCATGAAAACATTCGTAGAATTTAGAAGGAAAACTTCGAGAGTTTTTCAGCTTGCCATCTATAAATAAGCAAAAATATTTTGAAAGAAAACGCCATTCGTCTATCCGTCCCAAAATCAACGACACAACACTAGGAAGCAATTTCAATGGACTTCCACTTTGATTCCGAGATAAAAATAAAAATTCCGACTTCACACAAAACCGTCACGCGGACAAAAGCCACCAGAAGCGAATTGGCCATAAAGAGATTTTAAAAAATCATTGGCATTTCAAAACGAATGAGTTCACGTCAACTGAACTCGTATTTCGAATGATTGACACACTAATAATACACAGCAAGTTGCTAATCATTTTTTCCTAAATAAATGCGTTATTTCACGATAACAGACAGTAGCTTTTTTTTAAATTCATTTCGAGCCATTCTAATATATCTCGATACCTGCGTGTCAAATCTATTCAGCTATACATTAAAAGCTATGTCTCCCCGGTAGAGAAGAGGTTAGAATACGCTCCCAAAATCCAGGAAGAGTGGGTTCGTTTCCCACATCTACTAGATTGTTTATAATCCGACTAAATTTAATACGAATAAATACAGGAGTGAATGTCTATTAGGTTGAGCAATTGTCTGTTACCAATTATCGAGAAAAATAAACTATCGAGGCATGTCTTCACATTGCGGAAAACCATATCCTCTTCTACTTCCAAGCCGGACATCTTCATAGTAGGTAGATCTATCTGCTTCACTTTCAGAGAGAAAATAGTAAAATAGTTCGCCAACTAACAAAACGTAATTTATGAGATACAGACGTTTGAAGTGAATTTATTTTTAACACAAACATATTTAGCTTTTAGATGTCGAAGTATTTTATAATGTTTAGTTCAAATTTAAAAATTAAATCTAGCATTTGGTGTTTTTTTTAGATAGAGCCCGAAATTACAAAATTGCCAATATACCTTGAGTTTGACAAATAACCTCATTTGATGAGTTTTTTTTTTGAGGGCAACAATTGGACTCTTCGCCAAGCGATCGGAGGCCAGAGAAGATAAATAATTATATAACCCTTTGAATAGTATGGACGTATCTTGTTTACAAAGCCATTCTATCATTTTATAATAAAATGTTAATAATTTTAATGTAAATACTAGATAGATCTATCAATGATTAGTCGATACAATTATATCATATATTTTAGGCGACAAAATTACGTTAACGTTACAAAAAAAGAATTGACTTCAGCATTAAAAAATTCTCTTATGCTCTATAGATAATTATTATATTTTGTAAGGAAACGAAAGATTATTTATATTTCTGTTCACAGAAACACATAAAATGTCACAAAATCAGTCCTATGCGTTCAAATTTGATCTCAAGTTCTTCTTGCGGCTACACGTGTTAATATTAAACACATTCTTAACAATTTGGAATAACTTTTCAGTTTATTTTGTCCATTATTTGGAAATAAAAGAGCATTGTTTACAAATCGGCATATCCAATTCGATTGATTTTATGATATTAATCGAATTAACAACAGTGAAAGATTTTAGTGTTAAAATGCATAAAAAATAACTCACTAGTGAACAGCTTTATTTAACATATTTTTTGCAAGCCACTCCGAACGTGAAGCAAATGAATATACACAACATGAAAACTTGCCTTACCATAATAAATAGCTAGCCACCCAATAGTCACACATCATTGTCCCAAAGCTACGTTTTTAAATTTATATTTTTTATGCACATACAGGACTTAAGCCCACAAATGCGAGGTTACTAACTCGATCAGCTAATCGTTAAAATACGTCTGTTACATAAAAGCGCTTTCTCACAAATTTGGGAACATAATATCCCATCTCGTGCTATATTACATCAAAATTCTCCCTTTAGAGAAATCTAAGTTGCGTGTATATCTTCAATAAATTAACACAAAACCTAGACCATTCATTTTCTTATTACCATGCTTACGTACGAACCACTTACAAGCCTACTTAGTATTATTGAACTGAGTACCGTCTTTTAACTCATACTGCCCTGTGATGAATAGTGATTTACCGATACTCATGTTATTTTATTTCTTCAAATATACTAATTGAAATGTCTTCATACTGTATTCTTCATTACGACGTCAATAATTTTAGCAGTGTCATTGCGAAATAAAAACATTGATCAATATCAACAGGAATAATTATTTTGTATTAAATTTAGGACCAGCATATGAGTGTATGTATTGAATGACGTTTTTACGTATGTTTTGCAGTATCGATCACTCATTTGAATGATGTAATTATGTCTAAGAGGGGAAGATAGAGAGCATTTTGAGCGGCTGGACAGTGTCTCAGTATTTGAATGATATCTGCTGAAAATTTCATCTTTATTTCCGCCGTTATTTTGTTTATTTTTAGCACGTATTTAATAATATTTGAATTGTAACACATAATAAAATTACTTTTATAGCTTACTAGCTGATCAGTACCCGGCGTTGCCCGGGTCCCTTTTTGTTTCGAACTT
>JAGVSQ010014233.1:0-10708 GCA_022683975.1 Rhyacophila evoluta
TAACAGTGATCTCACATATGGAAGTTTACCAGTTTTAAATAATTCAGAATTTAGTCGAATATTGTGCTATTCAAGCTAATATCTGTCCATATCTTCATGTGTCCTCTGTATCCTTATGTAAAGAAACTACATGAGAAAATGGGAAATGTTGCTTGTTTTTTTAAAATTTCAAAATACGAAATCAATCTGCCAGTAGTGATGCCAATGCAGAAGAAAGTGGTTATATTTAACGAAATTGTCTTAGTAATTCCATTTGAGTGAGAGTGAACTGAGATGTATGATCTTTTATAAATTTTTAGAATAGGATCTGTCCAATATTATTGGTAGGCTTTTTTCTATTTTATTTATTTTTACTTTTATTTGCCGAAACTTTCCTAGTAATATATATTTTAATAAATTTGTTATTATTATATATCATATTTTAAACGCTTTCAACCAATATTTTTTTATGTTCTAAGCATGTAAAATAAAATGTGTATGTTTTTAGATTGTTTTCCTTTTTCCATGTATATGTATATATTTTTTCTTGTCCTATGTATGTATACTGTTCAAAACATTTAATAATGATAATATTACTCAAAATACTGAAAATTTTTTGAAATAAATAATAAAATTTATAAGAAAGCTACTCTATGCAGTTTTTAAAAATAATTATTTTGGAATTACAGAACAATTTATTCATATTTCAATAATATATACTTTCCTCTGTATTACGAATGGGTTCAAATATCCTGTCAATCTCAAAAGACAGATTCGGAGAAGGGTTCAACGTTTCCAGAGAGTGTCTTTAAATTTCAATCGAAAATCCCAAGGTACCTCTCATTTTCTATCTCCTCTTTCTTGTGCGCTGCAAAAGAGATTTTCCCACTTTGATAAGGAAAGAAAACGCAACTTAAGATTCGATAAAACGTTCAGGCTTGCACTGCGTCTATATACAGAACGTTTGTCGTTTGATTGAACTGTGCATCGTGATTATAAAATGTAATAAAATATAAATTCAATATTACGTTAAGATGATAAATGTACTACAAATTTTATGAACAAAATATAGGAACAAATTATTTGATACGTATCAAATTATTTCAATTAAAAACAATTTTCACTGTTAAGAATATTTTCTTTTTACTAATTCGCTTCCTAAGTGGAGCATGTGACCACTACATGCCGCCTCCAAGAATCCCTCTCGCCCGCCAGTATTTTTGCACCCTCCCATATCTTATTTGATACTGAATACATTCTATATATAGTATAAAGCGACCTAAATCGGCTATATAAGGTATGTCGGGTTAATACTCTCTTGGAGCATCCGCAATATTTGGCCGAGCCAGGTCCAGCGTCATTACGTGGTTACATGGTTCTTTCCCTTTTTTTACCACTGTATCTTCAAAATTCACCACAGGCATCTATTTTCAAAGCTTAAAATACAGTTACTTTGGCCCTTTGTTGAGTGTTCAATACTCAATGATATAATAAAAGATACTCAATGATATATATACGTAATGATTGCTACGATTCGTTAATTGCATATAAATGTCATATAAAATAAGATTTTGCGCGTCAGATCCATGAATCGTGTATTCAAAAACACAAATTAGCTCTTTTGTTTTATAGAAAATGTAATGAAGAATAATTCTAAAATACATATTTTTTTAAATTTGATAAGGCTACTTACGTATATACACAGTTTTCTACAAAATATAATCGGTATGTATGTTCTATTGTACGTTGTGTCTTCAAATGTTGACATAAAAGTGTCATAAAAGCACCCATAACTAAAATAAATAGACAGGCAGTATTATCTTGCTTATATTTTCCAGGTGAATGCAGTCAGAAAATAGACTTTCCCCGTACGATTTTATCTCGCGATACAAGATATCGACAACGTGTTACGTGTTTACTATTCCTTTGAGTGTTTTCTTTTTTTTCTCTTCTTTTTATGGCAATTCAGTTTCGCGATCGCGTTCTCTATAGAGTCATTTAAATTTATTGGCGAACAAGATTTTCCATTTTCCGCCTCGACGGATAGATTGAAAATCGTAAAGGGATGTTTTGAATGATGTCGTCGGGACACTGTGACAGTGTCAATGATGTAATTTCGATTTCATAATACCACTTATAAGCCGGAAACATCGACTTTGTGATTTATGCTTTTTCTATTACTCTATTTATTATTATATATTTACAAATAATCCGATACTATACAAGTTAAGTTATTATAAATATTCGATTGTATAGTATCATATAAAATTAGTAATGTTTTCAGAGCTTTTAGGGCAGGGCCGTGTTGTGGATATTCTTAGTATGATACAAGTTCTAGATTATACTTTTCACGTCCTTGTTCTGGTTTATCTTTTTTTATGTCTCGCCTTACCCTATCTTGAAATTTCTACTTTCTTACACTTGTCCAAATTTTTTGTTCGTTATTTCCACTCGTTCGGACCTATTAAGTTGTGTAATCCAAAAACATCGCTCCTCGTCAGGTTTTCGCCTCACAATAATAGTTTGTGTCCCCGCATGATTCTTGCGTTTGGCGAATTTTTATTGATTTCGTTACTTATGCCACCTCTTACACAATTACGCCTGTTGCAGCCACGTCTCCGCTGTATAGCACGATAGGCCCTGTTTTAGACACATTAGACATGAAACATTCAAAGAATTCATCTCGATACATTATTTTTGATTAATTAATGTTTTTTACTTATTTCATTTATAAATTCTGACTGGCTTTTGACTAAGGATTCGACACATTGTTTTTTTACGAATATTGGTCAGTCTATCGCTGAACCCCTGAGTTTTGTATTTTTTTACCAGATTTTTTTTGCCAAGTGAAATTATAATATTGGTATGGCTGTGATACTACGCTGAAAGGAATGTAAGAAAACACTGCACCAACTGAATATATTTGTGATTATAAAAATATATTACACTTTTTTAGAATGGTCTGATATTTTTCACCGTCTAGTGGATCGATATAACATACTTTGATGTGATTGAAATTAAATATAATAAATTAAATTAAAACAATCTACTCAAAACAGGTGTACAATGCAATTAAAAATACTGCATACTGATTCCACTAATCTTTATTCAATTAAAATTCAGGCATTACAAATAGCATGTGCAGAGCAATTCCACAAAGTGCGTACGTATCGCAAACACGGTCGTTATGCAGATTTGGACAATTCCACAAGCCGTTTCAAACAATTGCAAACGCCGTTACCACAACGTGTCGCATTTAATGGCAGTGGAACTATTCGATACAAATTCCACGGATTAAATTCAACGGAACTGCGGCTTATTGATTGATATACGAACGAAACTATACGATTTGTATTATATATATCAAAATATTCCTTTTCCAATCGTAGTTTAATGTTACATATACGAATTGAAGAATGTTTTTTTACAAGGATATTTTGATGGCTTATAAATTTGCATAACTATTAAGTTAAAGTTATCTGAATAATATAGTATTTCAAAGAATGAGTTTAAAAAGCTCGTACGTCTCATTCGCAGCAAGAAAACGGAAGCTCGAATTCTTTGACGAAATCGCGAGAGGTTATTATTTATGACAATTAGCTTAGCAAGAGAAACGCAGAAGGTAATATGTGTTCGAGATAAAATATTTCTGGAGATACCAAAAATTAGGTTTGATTGTATTATTCTTTAAGTTATTTTTCTGATTTTAAGCCTTCATACAATTATTGATAGCGGATTAATGTGGAGAGGGTTTTCGTGCAAGGGGTATATTTTTGTCAAATGACTATTGAAGTGTTGTGATAGATAGAGACATATTAGTTTATAAGTGCAATGTAGGTCGATTGGTTTCTCAGCAATGGGTTTTCAGAAATTTTAACTTTGATATTAAAGGCTATTATCAAAACTATTGAGATAAGTTAGGATATGTGCTTTGAAAGTTATTTGATGTTCGATACGTTATTAATATTCACTGTTTGGCGTGTATTTTAATCAATTTAAATTCTAACATATTGTATTATATACTATAATCTTTCAATTTCTCATATCATCATATTTGTTTCGTATAATATAAATATAGATAAAATATAAATTCTATAAATATATTGATAATAAATTGCCATAGTATTTGAATAATGATTAATTATAATCCATACGAAGTTTTAATGAAAATATTCAAGTTGGCATTTTGCATACGGATTTACTGCACATCTGATACGCATGGCAGTAACTGCAGTATAGATTTAACTGCATAAATTATTACTATACATCCAAACATGTAGTAGATTATATCCTAGGACGTGTGAGTGAAAGCTTGAAAAAAGTTTCGAACAGACACGAACTTTATTGTAAGATTCGAAGCTTTTTTCAGAAATATTTTATAGTATAATTTTTTCATTTTTAGTAAGTGTAAACTATTTTACTTATACTACCTATTACTAATTTCATTTGAAAAATATGAATAATACGTTCAACTGTTATTTGGGGTGAATTTTATAACGGAACTGACATTTCTGTTGTATAATAGGTAAACTGAAGTAAGATACGTTGAAAATATTGTAATGTATTAAATTAATATATTTTATACAATCCAAATCTACTACACGAATGGAGTATTTATATGGATATCCGGAATTTGGCCTTGATCTACTTTTTCAAAACATCTGTAATTATCTAAAACTATCAAAAATAATAAGTATATTTTAACTAATAAAATAAGTAACCTAAATTAAAGAAACAATTTGTTTAATCCATTTCGTATATGTCGTTATATATTGGTTATTGAATGTTGAAAATAACGTTATAATTCAAAAATGTCAGAAAAGAAATTTGAAAATTAGTTACCTATTATTTCATCAAAGAGTAGTACTGATATTAAATGAAATGATCATTAAATAGCTATCATATTATACAATGTATTGTTGTATTAACAAATCTGTAAGAGATCGACTATCTTTTTCTTTGAATAAGTAAAAATAATGCAATTTTTGAGTAAGGACATTATTGTATTCTTCGATTTATTAAAAAAAATAATTATTGATTTTATTTTAAAATCACGTGAGTGTGCAATCACATTCGTGGATTCAGACCTTTAAAAAGAACAGCTGCTGCCAGTACTAGATTGAGACACATAAATAATGAATGATGAAACCGTGAAACTAATAAAGATGTGGGTTTTGTGAGACTGCGAAGAAGCCACAACATTTTTTTTGTGATTTTATTGATTGCGAAGACTTGTTGATCTATTTCCGAATATGACGCATGTAAAAGAAGCATAAGAAATAAATAAAAAAAAAAATTGATGCTTCGTGCAGTATCTACGTGTTCAGCGCCCTGGAGCAAGTAAAATTATTGCGCTTTGTTTTACTAAAATTTTATGTAATACTTACTTCCTTCGAAAATTTATGGTCTCTCGTTTTTTTTTATATCATTCACGATGCCTTTAAAGTTTTTCTTCTTACCAGAACATACGCCTTCCATGATTCGTGCTCCAACTGCTCCTTAGTAGCTACGCCACTGATTCCTTAAAATTTGAGTGTTTTTTTTTTTTTTGTAAAATAAACTATAATTTAACATGAATATTAATTTGACTATGCTTAGTAAAATTAATATTCAAATAAATTCTGTATGGATAGTTGAAATGTGTAAGTAATTTACCGTTCGGCCCACCGTACAAGCAGCACAAGTCAATAAAGAGCGTGTGAGTGGAACGATAAGAATATAATTAATTACTGTGCGAAAGGCGGATTTTCGTCTTGACTATTTATGAAAATTGAAATGTTAATCCTTATAGCATGTTCGATAATTAATCATTCGATGAATATGAGATGTGCGTACGCTATAGGTTACGCATATTGACTGCAAGACCGGCTTCGGCGATAGGGCCCATTGAAAAGTTTAAACGTGCAAAATAATACATGTAGAAATATTTTCATATTTTAATTTGATATTGAAAAGTGGACGTTCGGTATGACGCCTAAGTTAAGGATTGCAATTTTCGAGAAAATTGCAGAAATCGGAATTCGTAATTCGAATTTAAATATTTTCGGAATTTGATCGAATTTTGAAATTTCGGATTTTTTCGAATTGCGAATCTTGTTTTCAAATTCCTAGCTAAAGTGGAAGAAACAAATATTATTTTTCTAGTTCTCAATATTCAATATTCAATAATTACAATTGTATTATATTAATGACTAATTTCGCATGGGATAAAATTAGGTCCACGAGAAAATGAAGTAAATATGGATTGTGTCTGAACACGATGTTTAACCCTTTGGCTGCTAAGCTTCAATATATTTTCGAGGTGAAATCATCACAAAATTGTAACGACGATCGTTTTGTGTCTTTACGTTTACCTTTTATAAATGAATAGGTATAGTAAATATGAAAGATTTTAGGTTTTAAAATTATGTTTTTTTATATCAAATACAATTATAAATGGTTTTCGTGGTCACTTTCTCGCCGAGATTTTAATATTTTCGAAAAAAAATGTGGCAGCCAAAGGGTTAAAACTAATTTTCCACTATCGAAAAAATGTGGATATTTGGCTTGAGAATTATTTAATAAGTCGCATTTCCATGGATAATAATATAAAATATTATCGATGAATAAATAAAGTGCATTGATAATAGTTGATGCAATAAACTCGAATGGGATCAGGTTGGAGATATCTCGCGTGTGAGCTATACCCAACCAATAGACGAAATAAGTTGCAATCTGGTGATGCTTTGTTCTATATGAAACAACTCAATGCGCATGACAAATGGCTCGAAGCGTAATCGAGAGGCCTTCATTCAGTGATTTATTAGTTACACTAGACGATAACAATTGTGCAAATAAATAACTGATTTTAATTAAGTGTACTTACTAACATGTGGACAAATGTATTTTTTGAAAGATTTGTTTATACGCCATTCTCTTGCCACAGATAGAAGCAATAAAAATGAAAATAAAATATCATAAGTATCTACAATTTGAAACTGAATGTATACATAATTTTGAAAAATGAAGACATAACTTTGCTGGCAGTGATATTGTATTAAGCAATGTATTAAAATAGTAAAATAGTATCTTATCTATGAGATATGTTATTTCAGTATATATCTTTCAAATATTTTGTTTTAAGTTATGGTAGTTGTATATTGAAACGATAAAATGAAAATAGAAACTAAAATAATATGAAAAGACACCGAGCAGTAACGTCCAGCGATCATCTGACGTCTAAACGCTTTCCCGGCGAAGCCTTCAACTTTCCAAGGCCACGCCTTTCGACCAGTTACAGAGCTCAGATACCGCCTTCGCATAAATTAAACCAATTGCATGCCTTCAAATTGTACCCGTACGCCTACACGTGAAAGCTTATCCGTCTCTTTCGTTACTGAGTGAAAGTGAAGAGACGGAGTATTTTGCTTTTCCTTTTGTGCGTGTTCTTTATTTGCATTTAGGTAATTATTTGTTCTTTTTTCAAATTTACATTGTTCTGTATGATTATTAAAATATTCCAAGATAGGAATGGAGTTTGAAATAATATTATATTTTTTTTTTTTTGAAAAAAGAAGGGGCTAATAAATATAATTTATTACATTTCATTTAAATGAAATAATACTATATTATACTTGAATTTATCACGCAAAAGAATAAGCAGGTAATTAATAATTAAAATTAATGTCTGATATTGAGTATGGATGCTAATTATAAATAATTTGTTCGGTTGGTAAGCACATAATTATGTAGTACGAAAGATGCTATGAAAAAAAAAGTATTTAATTTCAATTTATATTTCACGGCCGTTTATCGGCACCGTGTATTGTGTAAACTAATTAAAGCAATACATTTTTATTTTCCTGTTTAAATATAAAAAAAAAATATCTCTGAAAAATTTCAATCGATATCAGCAGCCTATTTATAATGTATAAATAGTCAGCACTTCCAATAATATAGAGTTGCGATAATTATAAATATAAATAATCACGTCATAAACGTCAGAAAAAAACGAGATTTACAATATTGAGATCGGTTTCATTTTTAGAAATTAGATATTTTATACATTTTCATACTTTAATTCTAATTGATTTTGTTGATAGCTATTTCGTATGTGGCGATCATATCAAAATTATGTGAATATACATACATTGAGTATACATGTGTAGAGGTGAACCGGTTTATGAATATTTCCATTTCTGGCACTGATGGTAATCAGAGCTAATGGTATGCTGTTTACAATAGCCTGATATTGTAAGAAGTATGAAAAGCGATTCAAACTTATTGCCATGACTGAGAGAGAAAGAAATGAAAGAATCACACATGTATTTGTGTTCTCTAAACATTTTTATGTTATTAAATAAGTTTGAATATTATTTTTATAGTAAAATAAATATATTTCTCGATTTCAACTAAGAAAAAAATCGGATAAATTAGTTGAAAGTGCCTAGATTTGTAAAAAGAATATTTATTATTCGACAAATGCATTTGCTTATGTCGCCCATAAAAAATGTTCTGCATAAAGAGTTCCTCTAAATCCGGTCGTTTGGATTTCACTAATCTCCCCAACTGTTGCGAAGTCGCCAACGTTTTACACAAATAACGGATTTGTGGAGCTAATGGTATTGCCTGTTTGTTTTTTTTATGATAAAAAATACCATTTTACTGTCTAAATGTGTATTTACATTGAAAAGTTAATCCGTAATCTATCAAGTTTAACTCTCTTAAAGATGGCTGTAAATCTACAACGACAAGCGCGTATGACTTCTTTTTATGAATCTTTAGTCTGAATATTACTTTTTTACGTGATTTTTTTATTATTATTGTTTATGCTATGACACACACTCCAGTATTTTTTTTTAATTAAATAAATAATAAAAAAATCTAAATATGTATCGACCATGCTTAGGCAAAAGGTACTAGACCTCAGTTTTTTGAAAAGTGATTTCAGTTGAGAATCATAAATTGAACAACGAAATATACGTTATTTCAATAGGAATCAAGCCGCAAATGTCGAATTATTATCTAAATTCATCATTACATTTAGAAAAAAGAAGAACACCTCCAAATTCGCGTACAGGAAAAAAGGAACCAAACCACATTCGCGGCATTATTGTCCTGTGAGGGTTTATGCCTTTTGTCTAAACAGGGTCGATATAATATTGACTAAATTATTACAAAGATACGAAAACATGAATAAAATTGGTGAATATCTAATGTATTGACGATTTATAATTGTGATATTTTTTTTATTTCCATTCGATTTTTAATTTACAAGATTTAAAAATATTTAACCGTTCGATTTTCTTAAGTATACAAACTATTCCTAGATTAAAAAACGAATTTGAGATGCATTTTTATTATATTATTTTTACCTTCAAGTCTATCTATTTAAAATATTTAAATGTAACACGTCATGAAAAAACGTGCAAATGATTATCTCATTACTCAATATTAGACAGGCACAATGTATTTATTATATGTATGCTAATATGTGATGATATAGGTAGCTAACTAAGATACCTACCCATCAAAAAGTTGAAAACATAGCGTGTAGGTTATTCGAGTTTGCGCTGTGGTGTTCAAAATAATATAATTATTATTCAGGCGGCCGAGAGCGAGAGAGATTCGAGCGCTTGTCGTGTACCCGAGAGTGAACGCCACCAACCGTTGGCAGAGAGAATATCGTATAGCGAGGGATGTCTGACTCTTTCGACATCACAATCTCCAAGACCTACTCAATGACCGTTCGGCTGGCACGGTCCGCACACGTGTTTTTTAGATACGGCCCGACCGCATGCCCGATTTAATTAAACATTATTGCCAAAAATAACAATACCCTTACACGTATCGAAAAGGTTGAACGCAACAGCCGTAAAAAATAGACGAAAAAATCGTTCTTAATTCAAATACGCGCCATGACTCGGGATGTGAGGTTCGCGGTTTTGACAGAGCGCGCGCGCCGATCAAATTCGTTCGAAATTTGAAATTCGTCAGAAGAAAATTGTCGTTGGAAATAGACGTGTTTGTATGATTGTTTATTTGTATAAATATGACAGTGTGTGGTGTTGACAGTTCAGTTTGTGTTCTAATATTGAAATTTGACAGTTTTCGAACGATTTTCTGTGGTTCATTAGGAAGAAAATGAAACTTTTTCAAAATTGTTCACTTTTCACCTTTCAACCCCAATGCAATATTTATTCTTGTTTTATTAAAATTTGAAAATTTAAAATTATGAAGTATTTTTTTTCATACTTTTTGCGCCTATTACGGGTTAGTGGTTGGTGGGTCGCAGATTCAAATCCTGCACACACCTATATTCTTAATGCGTAATTTTCCTAAAAGAGTCCCTAAGAAATCGTAGGTGAAATGAGACGCGTTAATGATTAACGATATATTCTCGTAAACATATGATATTTTCCTACTATGGCTAGACATTTTTTTTAAATTTATAAAACCAAATCCTTAATTTACTTCCATTAATATGGCCAATTCCAGTTACATGGATATTTTAACTACACATCAAAAAAAAAAAAACTGCGATACAGAAATTTGAGACAAAGAAAAAATATCTCAACAATATTTCTGAGTATATAAATTATATTATATGTGCGCTTTTGATGTTACGAAAATTGTTTAAGTAAAATAATCTAATTGAAAACAACCATGCAACTATACTTTTCATACTATGTATAGAAATATGAATGTGATTTATTGTCATAGATAAATATTATTTATGGACATTACAAGA
>JAGVSQ010014235.1:0-10707 GCA_022683975.1 Rhyacophila evoluta
TTTTAGGTAATTCTACGTGTATTTGATATAAACTATAAGACCGGCCATCTACCGATATAAAATGTTGCACTTGATGTTGTTATTTGTACGTTGATATTTAAGTGTGTTGCAGCGTCATTTGTTTGAATGATATCACTTTGTCTTAGATATGAAGTATGAGAGGATTTTGAGCGACTAGATGCAGTCATCAGTCAGTAAATGTTATCGCTTGGAAATGTAGTCCCATTTTTGCTGCCGTTATTTTTGCACTTATTTTATATTATTTGACTTTGGTACATAATAAAATGATTATTAGAATTCGCAAAAATGAGTTCGCTGGAGCAACCTTTAATTCTATGCGAAATGTCTAGGACTTCAAGCTGTACAAGGTAAAAACGAAATGCCGCCTGTTCAATGCATGCGTTCTATCAGTGCTGCTCTATGGCTGTGAGACGTAGCACTCAACAAAAGCCAAAATAATAGTATTCTAAGCTTTGAGAACAGGTGCCTCCAGCGGATTATGAGTATACGACTCGCGTTCGAAATAAGAAGATAAGAGAACGGACCATGCAACCATTTATCACTGACAAAGTGAAGCTGCAACGCTGGAACTGACTCACCCACATATTGCGGATGCCTCAAAAGAATCTGAAGCTGATCTGCCTATTCTTTAAGCCAGCCGGTGGTCTGGTTGCTTTTGCTTTGATATACGAGTGCTCTAGACTTTAGATGAGGAACACGTTTTCGGAATGAATTATGCTCGTAAGCCTAGGTACTGTATTGTATTGTACGATTTATTTGCGGACCACAGATCGACAGGCAGGAAAGCAATACTCAATTCACTCATTGCCTTTAGCTATTCGAGCAACATAAAATAAATTGGCATTTACTTTCCCTTTTTAAACGAACCATAATTACTCGACGTATCAATAAGAATGCACGCCATGTACAACCAGTTTACCAATGAACATTATACCCCCCGCATTCTCTAATTGTATCCGCTCTAAGACGTAGCATATGGTCGAGGTATTAACACATAAAATACTTGATGGTGAATTAACTATTTCAGATTTAGAGTTGAATATCTATAATTTGAATCTCAACGGACGACATATTTATTTATATAGTTTGTATTATTTAGATTTCGAAATTACATCAGACTTTCATAACTGCATAATTACTCTGAGGTGCTGAATTCGTAATACTACATTATAAGTAACAGTTGGTATGGAAGTAAAATTATATTGAAAATATTATCTATAGAAGAAATGATTATAATAGTTCGATTAAAGGAAGGTTTGGTAGCGTAGTTGGTAGCGTGCGCGCCTAGAAACCCGGCGGTTGCGGGGTCGATTCCCCGTCTTCCGGATTTAAAAAAATCCAAAAAACGCAGGACTGGATGCCCGTTGGGTTGAGTATTTGTCTGACAAACAATTCTCGTGAAAAATAATCTGTCACGACGTCTTCACATTGCGGAGATCCATATACCCCTCTTTAGGGGTAGATATCTTCATATTGTGGAGATCCACATGCTCCACTTTGGGAGCGAGCATGGTAAAAAAAAAGAAGATAACTGACTAGTGGACGATTCCCGAGAATTCCCGTGTTTTTTTTCAATTTATGCTTCTCGGGAATTCCCAGAAAAAAACGGGAAAATTTATACTTCGTATACGGCCATTTTATTTTTTTTTAAAAATAATTGCTTTCCAAATTAAAGAAGACATTGAATATTACAATTTAAAATCCCTCTTTTTTTGCTCTTTGACTCTCTATAGTAATATATACTCGGGATTCCCCGGACTAAGATTATAAATTTCCTATTTCCCGCGAACAAACATATTGGGAAAATGTTAACCTCTAGAATGGACATTTCTTCGACTTTCAATGCCTAATGCGTTGAGCGATTGGCTGACAACTAATTATCATAAGAAGGAGAAAAATATTTACACACTGGGGAAATCTGTAAGATCGGATCGGACTATTCACGTTCGGAGAAGACATGGTAAAAATGCTATGAATAAATTATATTTTATTTTCATTCTTGATTTGTAGGCTAGGATTATAGCTTGGTACCATCCACGCAACAGTGCGTACCTATTAAATGTAATACATATATTTATTATATATATAATAAAAAGCTTGTAATTTCTTCTGTGATAATCGGTTGTTATATCTATCAGTTTTATGTTTCCGCGGATAATTGCAATCCGCGTAGGAACTGCACTAATTGCCTACATCCATTTAAAAAGACACAACTTCCCTAGGGTGACCATGGCGTTTGGGACTGACAAAACAAATTGTATCATGCATTCTTAAGACGCTAATCGAAGCTATAGTTAACTCAATAGTTATTTTTATTATTTATTTTCTATATCACATGTTGAGAATATTACAAATTATCAGCTTAAAGCATTCAAAATAATTATTACACATGTTATAATAATAAAAAAAATATTAAAGTTATTTGAAAAAAACATATTTAAAAAAAAACACATAAAACAGAGTAAATATTGTAAAAGTAACGGTAAATAAAAGTAAAAATAAAGAGAGTTGAAAAAATGGAAATAAAGTAAGTTGGAAAAGTTCTACAAAATATATATTTGTAAATATAAATATTGATTTCAGCATTCATTTGAACTCTCTTTCACTCAGGTGGAAGATATCAATAACTAGGGCAATTTCGTTAAGCATCATCATTACCTTCCGCATTGGCAGGACAACTGGCAGGTTAGTTCTGCACTTTGGGATAAAAAAAACAGCTGATATTCTTGATTTGTCAGGTAGTAATCAGAAAAGACTGATACTAGCCAGAGTTACAGAATTCTCAATTAGACCTTGCATAACTCAAAAAAAATGCGTTGCCAAATATATATTTTACCTTAGTTTTAAACTACAGTAAGAAAGCTGTATTTTATATATATTTATATGTATATATATATTAAGTATGTTTTAAGATAACTTAAGCCCTTACTATATATCATCGTATTACTGGCAAAAGACGTTAAAGTAAAAAAGTGAGTTTTAATGGTTGAGTCTCTCTGTTAAAAAGATTTTACGACAATTTCTTATATGTAATACATTATACCTTAAGAAATTGCTGTAAAGTGTATTTAATAGACAGACTCAAATATTAAAACTCGATTATCTCAAAACTCACTTTTTTACATTAACATCTTGTGCCTGTAATACGATGGTATATTCTAATTTATGTTGTGCCATGAATGCTTTAAAGCAATAATTTGTAATACTGTTAACATGTAAAATAAAATGAATAATTAAATACATGCGGATTACAGAGATAAAATCAAGGCAGTGAAATACTTAACAGTTGGTCGCCTGACAATATTATACATGGCTAACTGTGGAGAAACTATATTCAAGTGAGCAGATAAAGAAACCAACCATTACTGTACCCACATAACCAGTAGACAGGAAAAGAGACTAAGAGGAAAAAATGACACAAGGTATTAAATGGAATGTGGATCAATCTGGTACCAGAGTGATTGTTTTTATAGCCTAGAGTTTACAATATGTAAAAGTTTAATAATTGTTTGGTAAATTTGGATAATATTTATATATTTATTCATTCATATTATTTTGCAAGATAAAACAGAACGAAGAATTGATCTGTTGAAGAAAACTTATCACTACAGTCACAATATATGAAAGCACCATTTCCAATATAGTTCATTATAATGTGCTTGAAAAATACAAGCACCTTTAGATATTTAAATAGCAGCTCGATAGCTTATAATATATCGAATTAATGTATTATTATAATAATAAAGTTTTTGGACAGTTTTTTCTGTATTTGGCTGCAAATTATGTATTTGGTAATGATGTGTATGCATGTATTGTACATAATGTAATATTATATAAACATGCTTTTTTAATTATATACATATTCTTCTTGTGTGGAGCATTAGGTTTAAAAGATTCACTTGTTAACCACTTTGTATTTCTGAATACTCAACTCAACTGAATATATCCTATGGATAATACTCGACAATCTTTTAGAATGCTCATAACTCATCAGTTGAAAGAGGAGGTTAGTTTAATTGAGGCTTTCCAGAATCATTTCCAGCATTGCTGTATGGTTAAGTATGAGTACCTATCTCAGTTGTTCGTATTATTTACATATTTGCATCATTTTGCTGTTGATATTGTGTAAATGAAAGTCAATAAAGAGAAACTTGAGAACATTTCAATCGCTCAATTAAAATAGTACTGTTCGTAAGATTAATAGACCTATTAAATTTGAAGTGACTGTTTTGGTTTAAATCTTTGACTGGTGAGTTATATATGCAAATGCAGGTCTTCTGGGAGTGAGTTAATTCGCAGAAAAAAGATGGTGGATGAAAAATCAAGGTTTAAAACAATTTACTCACCGGGCACGGTATCTCCGTTGAAAGTTATCTGCACAGTATGACTAGCTGGCTGATGAGGAGTGAAGGCTGCCAGAAATCTCTGCCCTCCAAGTGCTCGTACTGATGACGTCACTCGACCTCCGTTCACCAGGATCTCAAGGTTTCCAGATCCCGCTCTCGAACCATCAACTGGTAGATAATACAATATATTAAAATTAGTGATATAGCATAACCAATTGGTAAAAAACTAAGCCCATATCGTGCATGAGATTTGATATTCTTATTATAATAGCAAATTTATATTTTTACAAATGATTTTTTGTATCGTATTTGCTCCAAAATGGGAACGCATGGATCTTCCTACACAAATTAAAGACTGATTTTAGTAAAAAAGTTTTCACGCGAAAAGATTTTTAGCCAATCCCTCAACCCATTTGGCATTTAGTCCTGTATTTTTGAATTATTAAAATAAAATACAGTTGTGGAATTGAAGCCTCCAACTTCCGACACCAAAATGCGTATGCCTGCTGCTAGGTTATCAGGTGACATTTAAATGTTACATAATTTATAATGATTTCTGTACTAGATTAGTACATTATGGACTCACTTTCGAATTCCACCGGTTTCCCTACGACTCCATCCGGAATATCTTGAACGTGAACAGAACTTGCTCCTCCTTTTTCAGAAAAAGATGACAAATTCTGCGAACTTCTGCAAAAAAAAAATATGAAATCAATTTACAACAATATATATTTTAATTACTTTAAAAAAAATCTATTTATTAATTATGTTTGCTAACCTGAATCTAGGATGTACGGAATCGATTTCTTCTACGCGTGAATTGTTATTTAACGCCCCCCCACTCTCTCGGGGAGGCCTACTTGATAAAAAAGACTGCTGTACACTGCTGAACGGACTGCTGCTTTCGTTTGCCTCTCTTCTGCTGTACGACGACGAAGAGTTCATGAAATGGCTTTGGGAGACACTCTTGAATTCCTTGCCCTGTAAAATGATTTCAATGACTTCATTATCACAAAAATATTTTTATAATGTGTTTATAAAGTTGTTTACTTTCAGAACATTGAGCACAATGAAAATGACTACTTTAGAAGTTGTTACAGTGAAATTTATTTCATATTCAAGTTAAATCGGACTTGAACATCACCTTGTTATGAATGGAAACTAGGTAATAATATCGACCGTGGAAAGGAAACGGGACGTAAGCCACAGAACAAATTTTACAGGAGGCACAAAATCATTTATTTGATGATTTTGAGCCAAAGTCAAAACATTACATATAAACAAACTTACTCAATATGATATTAATTTAATAAGTTATATAAGAAAAACCAATAAAATTGATTAGGTGGACGCCCTTTTTCTAGTTCATAAATTTCCCAGGCCATCCTTTTTCCAAACTTAAAAGCCATATACTTATTCGGCATTTCCAGCTTACATCCTTTTGATGGCATGTTTATTAAGTTGTATACATTCAGATTATCGGATAAAAGGTATTTTGAAAAATTATGGCTTACGTCCTTTTTACTTTTCACAATTGATTTGTCACTTTAAGCTCTGTGTTGTGTTGTTTGTAGATACAGACACAACTAGCTGTATCTTACAAAACAATTAGTGTTAAATGCACCATATGACTGGATGCTAGTATTCAACAAACTGGAACATGGGGAAGAAGATAGAGAAAGAAGTATGTGTTAGAAGTTTTAAGCTAGAGAATATCCACAGAGGATAAGGGCTGATGAAGAGTTGTTGAAGCTTGACTTACAACTAAATTATCAGTTATAATGATATGGTTTGCGATTATAAAATCTCCACTATACTTACATAATAACCATCTGTATCCACTTCATCTCTGGACACGACAATATTAGGTTTCACGTCCGCTGGCTTGTAAGGATCACCGGCCAGTTCATCCAGCTGTTTATTGAACGTGTCTTCGGTAAAGTTGGAGGAGAACTTGTTGAATTGTGTGTTTCGTCGAGTCTCCGAATCGTGGAGGGTAGATGTTGCTGGACGGCCGTATGATAGGTCAGTGTTTAGCTGTGATTCGGCAAGATTCGCAAGAGACTCAAGGCTGTGAGAAAAAAAAGGTTGAAAAAATTGTTTTTCATGGTAATATTCATTAATAGACATTACACTTATCGATCTTTTTATAATTTGCGTATTACTGAATTACTTTCATTCGTGAATTACCTGCGTCAGATCCTGCAGCTGTATAAGGATTTAAAATAATTCAAAGTTGTAGGAATGCATAAATAATCTGTCAAATTAAGTCTTTACATAAAGGAGGTGTGTTCCAAATTCGGAGCGGACATAGTTAAGAAAAATCCTTTAAAATCAAATCATCAATCTGTTACCTGTTTGCGCTCATAAGATGTTTAGTTTTGGCGATGGCATCCCAAGAATCTCTCCTGCCAGCTGATCCTTTGATTGCAGATAATCTTACATTTGAACTGTGGTCAATACCAGCTTGATGATCAAAACCTGTCACAAATAATGATAATCATTTATTTAACAGTATATTTTAATTGGATTTATTTGCACTTAGATACTGCCCAATGACATAAAACTGTGTAAAGAATGTATAACAGTCTTCATTCAAAAGTGGACTAATAGCTGATCATGCTGAGGATGATATGATTTAAAGGTTATATTACTTACTAGGGCTTTCATTCCTATAGGATCTACCAACAATTGGTGTCCTATCAACTAGATCTTCCTGTCCACTAGAGTTGTATGAACTGTGCATTCTAAAGTTGGAAGACTTCTCTGTGACTCGTGATGTTGTTAATGATGGACTGTCTCTACCATAAAGATTCTGGCTGTAGCCTGGACTTGATGTTCTGCAAGATAATGGTTGGCTTTCAAAAAGTTTATGGGATCTTAGGGTGAGCAAGAAGGTGTCATCAAGGCATGACAATAATACAGTTTATTCGGAATAAAACAGTGCTCATAAAGTGCATGTCAACTAGATTAATTAGAAGATACTCCTGGACATTTCTGAAGTTTCATATAAGTTACGTTATAGTATATATACCCACATAACATGAATAAATTCATAGTAGGTGATGGATACACGAGCAAGGAAGTAGACAAACTGATTTCATTAAAATCTTGTAATTACCTGTTTATGGGACTGGCGGTCCTTCCAACAGGACTTGCAGTTCTTCCAATAGGACTCGCTGTTCTATAAATAGGACTTGAAGTTCTATTTATGTCTGACCGAGGATCCAAGTATTTTGTGGTGATGGGACTAGATGTGATATTCCTCGGACTATCTGATCGGTATTTGCTGCTGGTGCTGATGTCCTGGGTTTTGGTGACTTTTGTGACGTATCCGGAGTCTGTCATATCGTATGATGATGATTTTTGGACATTGTAGTCATCACCGTAATTTGATTTGTATGCGTTCGAAGTATCGTATTTAGATTCGTACGATGAAGATTTATTTTTGCTGTAGTCATTATGGCTCAAGTTTGATCCATTTAGTGGACTGCTTTCACGATATCTGCCAGCTAGAAAAATCAAACATACATTGTTGACTTACATTCGATAGAGTTACAGAAGAATATCTTTGAAAAACCACTTGAAAACAGTTTTCATTTAAAAATAATGAATGTTCAATCTTTATTGGTATCATCAAGGTTACAGCCGTATGCCCTTCTTGGCTGTCTGCACTATTCCTTCCCCTCTGTCTTCCAAAGGTTTTTCTATTGCCTTCTATTTTAGACACTCCAGCTACTTTTTTTTATCTGATCCTTAGAGATAGCTTAAACATGTAAGTCTTGTCTTTAATTTGTGACTGCTATAAATGTTGCAAATTATATTTAACGATTAAAGCGATTACATGATACGCAAGATAGCCAACAAACCTGGACTTCCAACTCTGACTGGACTCTCTCTGGTTTTGGAAGAACTTTTACTCTTGTGCGAACCGACTCTCATCATGAATGGAGAGCCCTTCACATCGTATCCATTGAAGTATACGTATATCTAAAAACAATTATAAATATAAAATAAAACTTTCAGCTCGTACTTATCACTCTTCTATTTGTTTATTTGTTCAAGTTTCTATCAGTAAGCACATGGATAGAACATTGGTAGGAAACCGCTAAAGCTATGGCATGGCTTATTTTTTTTATAGGACAATGTACCATATTGTAGGAGTACTTTAACAAGGCATGCAATGGATATAACCACAACAACTTAGTGCCAGATATTCATTAAAAGAATTGCAACAACAGTACGGCTGTGAAACTGTATTTTAGTACAATGACCATTTTTTACACTGGTTATACATTTGTCAATATTTAGCAGTGAATATGGTAATGCTAAAAATGAAATGATTTTAGATATATTATTATAAAAATATTTAGCACTGTATATTATATTTTCCATGTAAATTTTATTTACCCTGTGTTTTCCATTATCCTTTGGCATGAAGGAAACTCGATAGGTGTGAGCATCCAGCTTTTCAACAGCAGACATGACACTCCTTTTGTCGTGTACTATATCCACATTCAACTCCCCTTTTACACCGGCTCCACATCCACTTGTGTCCAACAGGAAGTAGTGTGCTTTATGGGCTATGCCTCCTTCCAAACCAGATACTGATACTCCAGCAGGGTCAAAGACGTCGCATGTAAAAGGTCCACCCTGTTAGAAATAAAAAAGATTATTTTTTAATCTTGAAAATCAAAAACAAATTCTTTCAATATGAATAAACGTATGCTGGATAATTATTTTTATGGTAAAAATTCTACACAAAATTGTTGACAAAGAAAGTCTTCATATATCCTATATTTGAAAAGCTCTGAAAAGTACTTCATATTTACTACGGCATGGTATACATTAAACAAAATGGATTGGCATAATATATGGCAGGTAATGGATGAGAAAGGAAAATCTTATTTAGGAAGAGTATTTTCAAGTAAAAATACAAAATTTGAGGAATAAATATTAATATCACAATGACAAAAGAAAATAACTCATAACTTCAATTGGCTATCTTGTCATTTGTTTGAGCAATTGTCATTTTTTTGGTTGGTAAAGACGGAACCATCATAAAAATTGTGATAAAATATTCTTACCTGAATGTTCTTCCCTTGATAGGTGATGGCAATTTCCCAAGTGCCTGGTTCATCAGGCTTGAAGATAGCACTGCTGGTGTCATCGACATGCTGCAGAGGACAGTGTAGAGAACGTCCTGATGGACTATATGCTGTCACAAGAATATCTTCACGCTTCGGAGCACCTGATATCATAAGATACAGAAACACGAAATGAGGTAAGCTTCATATCAATTAATTTTATTCTGTTTGTGCACAAAATTATTTTTTTCCTTGCATGTTTTCTTGGACAATTAAATTGCAGTGTAAAAATTTCCATAACTGACTAGTACAGTAAAAATATTACCTGTAGCGTTGACAAGAACCTCCACAAGACTGCCAAGAGCACAAGGAGCCATTCCTGGTGGAGCTACTGTCACCAGCCGAGGCAAAACTCGGAAGAAGAAGCGGTTATCCACTCTGTAATAGATCGTTTTGATGTTATTACAAATAATTATAATTTAAAATCATCTATAACATTAAATACTGGGTAAAACTAATGACAGCAATTCTTGAATTCTGACAGTGCTACTTCGTGGATACAAACCATCGTCAAATGAAGATTCAAAATAACTGTGAGCTTCGAGAAACAATACTTATGACATACTTGCAGTGTAGTGGTATAGCTATGTTCGAAGTGATATGATGAGAAAACATACCATGCACCCACTCATCACTGCAAAAGTTTAGCTATGGATCTGAATATAGCACGATTAGTAAGTGATGGAGATTTTTTTAAGACACTACTTAGGAGATAAATAAGGGAAAATAGGTATAATTTTTTGATATTTACCTTATGTCATCAACATCTAGAACGATCTCATGCATGCCCATCTTATCGGGAATGAAGACTCCATGTCCTCGGTTTTGCAATTTCACAGGATGAATTTGCTCTGCAGGTGTTACAACATATGCCCGTATTTGAGAATAATCCAGCTCCTTCGATAGCAAATCCACTCTGAAGTTTACCTAAGTATGTATATGAAAAAAACAATGTTAAAGCTTGTATCAATATTATTGTATGGGTTTTCCATAATTTTTCAATTATTATTTTATATGAAAACTAATGTATGTACAAAAACAGTTTTATACTATTGAATATTAAATAAATTGGATTCCTATCAATTTAAATATAAATATGGTTAGTATTTTATTTGAATCAAAATTTTTTTATACTAATAATAGTTAATATTTTCGACTGATGGTGCTTGATGGAAATTGATTTTAAATTCTGA
>JAGVSQ010014236.1:0-10707 GCA_022683975.1 Rhyacophila evoluta
GAATCTCTTGGTAGGCACATGCTATACATATGAAACAAATATGACCAAAATGTGAAGTTTATTTTGTTTGTTATTTGGAGAGAGAAGAGCATTTTTTACAAATTGGCATATCCAATTTGATTGATTTCAGATTATTATTAGTTCAATTGATAGCAGTGAAAGATTTTAGTATTTAAAACGTATATGCATAAACAATAAACTCACTAATGAAAGGGTTAATGCGGAAAACACAGTGACTGGATTATCATTTTCGTTAAATATCGTGTTTCGTTAAAACTATTATACAAATAAACTGTTGAAATATTAATTGAACCATTAGCCGGATATTCGTTTTGAATTTATCACGTTTACTAAAACACAAATGAAAAAAAAGCTCACCATTCCCGTCCCAAACATTTGTCGGACACGTAATCTGTATAATTATAATAAATTGATGGCGGGCTTCCTTATGCAATGAGACGGTCAACAGGAATCCGCCAACGGGGTAATGCTCCGACAAATACCGGCGAGATATATTATAAAAAAAAACGGTGCCGACAAAATGCTTAGGGGATTGCTCCCCCGACGGCGCGTGTGGTCTCCTCGTCAGGTATAAAGCGATTACCCCGCGTAATGAAGCTCCGTCACACTCGCATCCGCCATTATCGGATTATCGAGCAGATCCATTTGTCAATGCGGGAAACATTTCTCATTGTTTTTTTTGTGGCATTGTTGCCCCAAACGCCCTTATTTTATAAGTCAATATGCTGAAACGTGTAAGATCTGAGGCGGCGACGTTTTATGTTGCTATTAGAATGTGATAATTATTATATAATCAGAGCTCACATTAAATATCACACCTGCCTAGTACATTGAAAATATCAATTGTATTCGGCGAATTTTATATAAAAATTCTTCGTTTTTTTTAAGTTTGTGGCGTATAGAGTCAATCACTCCGAGACAAATCTTATTAGTCTTATTACTGAAATAATAAGAAGAAGGTGCGTTATAATTTTCTTGTTACACTAAATATCTATATCCAGTAGTGTAGCTACATATTGAGCGCCCTGGAGCATGTAAAATCAATACGCAACTTGTTTCTCAGAAGAGTTCTGGTGAAATTTGCTTTTTTTATATAATGTTCTTATTTCTTTATTATACAATTAGACCTCGAGTTAAAAAAAACGATGTCGCGTGATACATCCTTCACAAAATTATAATATCTTGTTTTTTAGCTATCGTGTTATACTGTATAAATCATCAAAAATAATAGTTTCTCGACTTTTTAGCTCGCGTAATGTATCTTTATCTGATTTTTTTTCATCCACACGCCGCTTAGAGTTTATTATTTAGTTTTAATTTTGCGCCCTCATGATTCGTGCACCTGGAACAGTTCATTCCAACTGCTCGATGGTAGCTACACCACTGTCTGTATCTATTTCGAACAAAATCGCTGTGTTGTGATTTTTTATGTCGTCATTTCACCAAGATTCATCATTCAAAAAATAAATTGAATCTATTATATCACATAATATATTATAATGTTGTCATTTATATTACAAGATATATGCCGAATCCGACGATATTGGTTCGTTTCGAGTTTCGTGTTGGCAATTGACGAATTTTTCTTTCATAGTCAAATCGTATGTTTAATTCAGAGGGTGTTATGTAATATGTGTTATTTCATTACATGATAGCGAGAGAATAAATCTTTGGGAACCTTACCGGTAACGTAATTTGCTTGTCTACCGAAACAGATGATTTATATCGGCGGGGCTATGTTTTTATTTATTAACGATTCCGAGCGGAACTACGGCTGTTCGATTAACAAGTGGAACTATTTGGTTCTCAGGGTCATTACAACCGGTTTTTACAAACTATTAATTTCTCGATAGTTCCTACGCGGTAGGATTGTATTGGTAGCATTAAAATATAATATATTTGAGTCAATATTGTTTTCGAATAGCCATAACCCACATGTGCGATGTTAATATCGTTGAATATTTAATTCAATTTACCATTGATTTTATTGCGTTCTTGTTGAAATATTGCTGTTTTTATTGGGTTTATATTTTATAAATTCTTGTCTTTAATACTTCAATATAATTACACCATTCGTAGTGGTCCCATTTTGTAGTTGTATATTACGATATATAAATTTCGTAAATTATGCTGATTTCGCACAAAAAATATGTATTTAATTATACAGCACTTGTCACGTTAGTATTTAGATAAAATATCAACGTTACTAAATAAATGGGCTGTGAATATTTATGAAGTTAAAATTCTATGCTGTATTATTGGATTAATTTAAAACGGATTATGAAAACAACCATACTAAGCTAGAATCAGACTAGAAGTTTAATAAATTAAGTTATTGATTGCGTTGCTCCGATAATGTGACCACATGAAAAATCGACGAAAGTAAATTTTATTCCATAATTTGGTAGACCATAAGAAGACGGCCAATAGAGCAGTGTCGGTTTACACATACTCTTAATATAATACCATTGCACTGTATATTCTTAAAGAAGTACTATTATTTTGTCTCCCCGGTAGCGTAGAGGTTAGTGTGTGCGCATGGTAATCCGTGGAATGCGGGCTCGATTTCAACGTCTGTCGGGTTCTGTCTGTGATTTAATTGATTCATAGTATTGTTATTAAGTAGTGATGTTTCTTTTTGCAGGTGGTGGGTAAGCCATCGGACACGCGACCGGAGCAGAGTAAAGTTTGCAGCTACAAACGAAAGATGATGGCCGCTTCTCAAGTGTCTTCACACTTGTCTTCAGTTCAACCTCAAACCAAGATCGAAACGGACCAACTGAGAAAGCAAGGTTTGTGAAATGTCTCGTCAATTTGTTGGATTAACGCTTTCTCGTGCATATATTCGTATTTCACTACAGAGTCTGATACAACTAAATTTAATTTTAATTATTTTACAAGTGAAAGAAAACTTTTTTTAAATCTTCAGATGATCATGATGGCTAGTGGAGACCAATTATTATATTCTTATATTTTTTATTTATTTGTGGCGATTTTTTATGTTTATAATGATTTTTTAAGTTTCAACGAGTCTCATTGAGAAATAACTTGCAATATATTATATCAAAATTACTGGTAGGTTCACTTGAAACGTTAATATATTTGTTAATTTAAATCAACATTCGATTCCCCATCTGGTCGGCAGGATGCCCATTGGGTTGAGCAATTGTCTGACAAACGATTCTCGTGAAAAATAGCCTGTCGATACGTCTTCCATATGCTTCACTTTCGGAGTGGATTTATTCACACTGTATGTCCATATGCTCCACTTTGGGAGCAAACAGGCTATATATAAAAAAAATCAACAATCTTTCATGGTATCTCTGTCTTTGACTTCACATAATGTCTTGTATGTTGCACAATGCTATGGGCTGTCTGACCCTCTTAATAATATTGTTTATTATTATAACTGTCATACGAATCGTATTGCGTCCATAAACGTCTCATCCCAGAATAATCAGTCAGTTATTTGATTAGTACAGTCCGAACAACCGCAAGATGTCACTCACGTCGCCGTGACCCATTTCATTCGACGTGTCCTTGCGTGAGTCTCCCCTTTCCACTGCCTCGCAAATGTGCGTCATTTGCAGCACAAAAGCCCGGGGCGGAAATTACTTTGCGATCTGTTTTCCCAATCCAGAAAAGTGGGACGGGTTTTCCCCGCTTTTCATTGCGCTCCGTTCGATTTGCTTTTCTTCTCGACTGACTTTTTCGTCGCTCGACGTCTTGCCATTTTTCAATCTTCTCTCCTTTGATTTTTTATTTTATTTTTTGTAATATCGTTGCTAGTGTTATTATCCGGGATCGACAATGTGTTCGGAAACTTATGCTGCATGAATATGGGCACAGGTTGACCTGAAAATGTGTTGCCAGGCAATACTTAAATATAAACTAGATCAACTTAACAAAAGTGTAGAATTAACAATTATTAGGGATGGTTTTAATGTTGTATTTCTACTTACAAAGTGATATACTATACAAATATACAATATACAATTTGTGCAAGATGTACACGTTTCTTACTGTGCGTTTATTTGTTACCGTCCGCTCCGAAAGTAGAGCATTCGTTTCTTGATAGTGTAAAAGATAAATAATTGTAGTTAGTTGCTGACATTCTCCCAAAAAGTATTATACAAAATACACATGCGAAATGTAGAATAGAAAGATTTAAATAAATAATATCGTCGCCGATATTGCAGGAACACGTACCTAGGTTTTTTGGTTTAGGTCACTTTGCTTAGTAATGTATTATTTTTTTGCCATATCTCGTATAGTTATTACATTTTTGCATTAACATATAACTTTTAGACGTCTTATAAACATATGTACTAACGAAAAAATGTGCTTATAGTATAACAGATAATAAAAAATAAAGCTATAATTTACAAAGTGACATAAACCAAAAATTGAGAAACGTGTTCCTGCAATATTGACGTCGATATAAATATTTTTATTTTTATTTTCATGGGTTTTAAAATGGTATCACAATCGAAGTATTTATTGATAAAACTAATCAACTCGTAGAAATATCTACAAACGCTGACAGTACTGTGAGTTTATTTTTATTACTGTGAGAAAATAGATTTTTTTCGAGAAAAATATCAAGGCGGACTTAAAGTCTCATTCCATTAAAACTTTACCCCTTTCAATTATTTCTGTGGTTAGTGCCTTAATATTCATTCCGGGTATTGTCGGTTCCTGTTAAAGTTTACGTCGTTATGTCTCGAATAGCAGCGAGGCAAATCTTGACCCAGTATTGCATTAAGCTTGTAAATTTATACAAAATATCTCCCATCGACTTATTCCACGTCAGAAGTCTTCGGGGCGAAATTTATTCTGTATGGAAATTCGCAATCTTGGAAGCCTTTATGAAAATAAATTTCACTCGCCCTGACGTATTGCCTGAGAATAAATAGTCTTCTCAGCAATATGATGCTGTAACTGACGTCGTTTTTATGATTGCATGTAGTTTATCCAATATTTACAGTAGATTTTTTATCCAGAGCCAAATCGATTCGTAATAATTGTAGCCAATACTATACTAAAATCTGTTTCGTAATTATTTACACAAAAAGGAAATAGTTATGTTTATTTTTGTCATCTGAAATTTAGATACTCGTACTGGATAGGCTTAAAAGAAATATATATTTTATCGGTTAATGATTTGATGTGATAATACATTGTCGTTCTTAAAATATAAAATCGATCTTATTATCCGATCTAAAATAGGGAAAATAGCCTGCATGAAGAGCTGTATATTAATTTTATATCAATATAAGGTTTTTTTAAGCCTGATTTGACAACATTAATTCTATGGACTGCTTTAAAAATGAAAATGAATACTTTATTAATTATATTATAAGCCTGCATACGTATCCATATGTATTGGCAAAACTATAGAGTTATATGAACGTAGTCAAGCAGAAGACGTCCAAGCCACAATATATCGATTACGAGAAAAACGGGATTGAAAATTTTCCGAAACAATGTAAGATTTAGTATGACTTTTATATTATTATGGTGACTATGGTGTAAAATTTAAAAACTTATATGTCACATACTACATTTTACCTAATTACCAGATTATTCATAAACCTATTACTCTAAAATTTATTGAAAGTTTTGTGGGCTAGACATCTTCTGCTAATTAAAATATTGATCGTTTTGCACTTGGATTTTTACTAATATTATGTTAGTCTTTGCACATAACACCTTGGAATCGGTGTTTTGTGTATTTTTTGTTTATAAATAAAACAATATATCGATAACATACAAAACAACAATATATACGGACATTTATTGATTTTTTTTTTGAAAATAGCATTATGATAATTATAATTTAGAATAGGTATGGTCAAAAAATTATTTTAATTGAGTAATCTTATATTTAAACTTCAAAGCCGAAAACGTTTAAACTACATGAACGTTTTGTAGATATATTTATTTGTAAATTGTTAGTATGCGGATTAGAAAAAAACAGTGATTACTTCTTCTGGGTGAATGAATATTTCTGATTGTGTTTTTTTGTCATATTAAAATATTGATGTTTTCGAAGCATTGTATATAATAAAATGAAAAATTTAAATTTGTAGCTTGGACGTATTCTGCATAACTCCATACATATAATGAGCTACACACTATCTGTTAAATTATTGTTATATCACGGTTATATAATGTAATTCCTCCAGCAACTTTATTAACTTTATTCGAAGCGAAATCTGGATCGATTTGTTAAATAGGAATAAAAAATGTCTTAATGTTTTGTGTACAAAACTATGTCATGTTGTCTTGTTTTGTGTTGTCGTATTTTTACAATCCTGCAGCCAATCTTTATCTTACTGTTTTCCCCGCAAGGCGCCCGTTTTCTTAATATTATTACATTATACGCAGCGATTTTCTCACAATACAAAGTAAACAATTTCAAAGGGGCTTACCTTTGCCTCTATTGGGATTTCTTTTCTGTTAAAGCAATCAATGTTCGGCGAACGGGGATAAAAGGCTTATACTCCGTACGTCTCGTATTCTATATAAAGTTACGTAATACGTTTTATTACGTAAACATACCTTCTTTTACCTATTTATTTTACACAGGGTGCTCGTTAGTCCGCTATAATCAATCAAGCGTCTTGTAATTAATCAAATTAATTCGCATATGTTGGTTTGCGGGGTGACTTTTTCATTAAATACTACGTAATGGTTTTATTGCGGCATTGTTCGATAATGATAGGGGTTGATTGATGATACTAAAGAAATCAAAGACGCACATTAGTACTGCTTTCACATTATAACTTTTTTAGTTAAGTTAGTTATCGTTTGTCTGTTCGCACTTTATTGAACTATAATATTAAAAGCTCAGCAATATTAATATGTATTTCATTTATTATATTTTTGGGTATTATCACTACATATATATTTAATTGCAAACTCATTACAGTTTATCCTGATCAATTAAATATAGCAGTTATCAAATTAATTCGCGTATCAAGTAGTTCATTGGGATCATATGCTAATCAAATCTTTTGACAGCTTACGTTGAGTGAATACTTCCGGATTAAGTCACTAAGTTTTACGAAAAATCACTCTCGTTAGACAGTGAAATTGCCTGAAGATTTTAAATTCATTTGTATGCTAGAAAAGTAATCAAATAAAGCACTTTTTCATATTGTATTTTTATTGACGTTTGATCGTGTACTCATTGTTAATGGAATTTTGAAAGGCAATAGAGGCGTTAATTAGAATGGGTTCTTAAAGATTAAGGAGGACATACACGCTCATGCAAACTTGCGCAAGTATGCATGGAGGATCATACAGTAAAATCACAATCACAATAACGGTGACGAATTTAACATATTAAAACCTTGTTATTTCATTTTTTCCGTTTTACGAACTCTCACGAGAAGAATGAAGAAGTAAAAATAAAGACTGAATTCAGTTCAGACTTGAGTCTTTATAACATTCGTTGGAATTACCAATTGACGATTGAATACGTTTGCTATTATAATCATATCGTTTAATATTTTACTATCAATATTTTTTAAGCAATGAAATTGTACGTATCTCTATTTTAATTTCTTTTTGTAATATCAACTATGAACTTTCAAAACCCACAGTGCATTTTTTTGGTCAAATCGAGCATGTTGATATTAAGCAATAAAAATAATTTAAGCATTTTATATTAATGAATTGTTTATTTTTTATTTCATGTCGGTAGATGGCCCGTCTCAAATATCTTTATATCAAATACAATAAGGATTACCTAAAATTAGTCGGTGTTCCGTTTTCAGGAAAAAAATAAATGGTCACACACAAATGATTGTGCATACAAACTTGAACGTGTGTAGCCTCCTTTATGTAATCTAGAATAAAGTATTGTGAAATTAATTTAATAATAATAATAATATAAATATTATAGTGATTTACGTGTGATAAGTGAGCGTACTCTATTCAATTATAATTTTCATTATTGTGTCGACTTCGTACTATTTATCGACTGCGGGAGATGTTTGGATGAGCCCGCTCGGTGTGGTAAACATGGAGGATTACATTAGGGAGCTTCGTGCATGATCGGCTTTCGTCGCGCTAAGCCGAGCGATCCGCTGATGAGAACTGTCAATATTGGATATTGCCAATAAACGGAGGCACGAGAAAAGGCAGGATGTGCCTGAGAAGAAAAACGTATTTCTCCATCTGTCGAGTAAAAAACATTTAACGTCGGCGTTGATGGAATTTGTGTAGATTTCGTAGATACACGGGCTAATTTTTTTTATGTAGCTTTATCTTGATTTTTGCGTTAGTTTGTATTATATTGCTGTTTGAAATCGAATTGTATTGATCATAAGCAAAAATATATATAAAGTGAGTGAATATCTGATATTTCTACCACGCGAAAACTTAGCTTGAAATATGTTTTTTCACGAGGATTGGTAGTTGGTAATTGCTCAACTTACCTAATGTGCCCTCCGTCCACCCGCCCGTCCTTAGGTAATTTCTCAACTTATTAGACATCAATCCAGTCGTGCGTGTTTGATATATTTACATCCTTATGCGGCTGCGGGATATGAACCTGCAATCTCCAGCTAGCGCGCATCGAAACGAAGAAAATAATTATCTTGTCATTGCGCTACACGATAGAAAAATCAGATTTTACTGAAATTTTGTTCAACTTCAATGTACACATATATCTGTCAATGAAAAACAGTAAATTATAAAGAGACACTTACATTGTTTTACTCATTGGTCGAATACCTTGCTTACATTGTACGGTGCTATTAAATTGATATTTGGCTTGTGTCAGATATTAATGTGTACCTGGCGATAATAATAATACATTGTAGCTACACGCCACTATGTCGTATTTTGCGCCACACCACTGCTGCTTTATGAAAATAGCTTTTCCAAAAGCTTCCTTAGAATCGTTCTGTTCGGCAGAAATCTGACTTTGAAAATCAAAATGGGGAAGTTGAACGTATTCAATAATTTGCTTATACTAGCTGAGAGTTGAGCACCCACGGCATTCAATAAGCATCGTTATTGCTCGGTTAGTTTGACATAATTGACGTATTCAGCGAAATCACGTAATTACTTTGTATTATTATCCATATATCAATATTCAATTCTAATAATACACATCATGTGTGACGTACTGGATTTAAATCTTCAAAATGTGGTTGAATATTATCCATAAACAGCCAAACTATCCCCATTGTGTATTGCTTACTAAATGTGAAATGATTTTTGTCTGCTTTCAACTTTAAAATCACTCTTTATATGACATAATTTTTACAACTGCGCAATAAATAAGATTGACCAAAATAAGCTTCAATCAAACCTTGATTCCATCAAAATTCACTTGTTATCGCCGATTCACTTAACTCAAAGAGTATTTCTTTGTCGCTAAACTATTCCGTGATTCAGTTTTTGATCCAGCTGACTTCAAAGACATGTATGCAACTGATTCTTTTTTTTACCCGGGGCATACGTTTCAAAGAACACCGTGCAAAAAAAAAACAAGGTGTTCATATAAAAATGTTAGATAGCTCCCACATAACTATACTTAATTTATTTAGTTAATTTTCACATCGTATAATGTATTACTTTAATTTTTTAAAATTCAAAACATCCCATGGACAAAACCTGAAGACCATTTTATTTACTCAATATGATATTAATTCAAAAAGTTATTTAAGAAAAATCAGTAAAATTGTTGAGGTGGAAGCCCGCTTTTCTGGTCGCCAACTTGATGGGCTATCTTTTTTTTCAAATTTAAATGCAAAATTTAAAACTAATTTGGCATTATCAGCTTACGTGCTTTTGATAGAACGTGTATTTAATTGTATACATTGTGATTATCGAATAAATCTATTCTGAAAAATTGCGGAATACGTCCTTTTTCCTTTCCACAGTCGACATTGTTAGTTACTTCTAATACAATATTCGATGATGTGTTCTCTACGGCCTACGCCACTACAGTTCAATCCCGTATAAATCTGACTTTAATCCTCAGAGAACATGTAAAGAAACGTCGCGCTTAAAATAGTTAATGGTCACGTAGCCATGAAAGTATCGTAATATTTCATAGTCTTTTTGTAATCCTTTGTGTTGTTGTTGGGGCAAGGTGCAATAATGCACCGCCCCGTCCTAAGTCCTGCAGTCCCGTGCGGATTATAATGTAAACACCTGACTGCTTTATTCCTACGCGAGGAGAATGTTTTAAAACTAGCCACTGACATATAATGTTACTAACTCTCAGACTGAAAATAATATACCGTCTTTATTGCCAACGTGGACGTATGAAGTCTATACAATCCAATGCGATATTGCTTATTATTATAGATGGACTGTACATAAGAAAAGAGAATAGAAGAATTTTAATATAAGAATGTTATAAATGTAAAGTGTCTTGAAATCGCTAGCACATTTTCGCAAGACGTTATTATAAACATATTAGAGCAAGTCGAATAATCAACTCAATGCATGGTGAATAATCTATCATTTCTATTATATATTTTTTTCCTTTTTATTAATATGTAGGTTTTGTAGGTGTGTCCGTTTTTATTAATTAATAGCGTTATATTAGAAATTACTTTGAATGAAATGAGAAGATAAGAGAACGGGCTATGCAGCCACTTATCGCTGACAAAGTGAAGCTGCGATGCTGGACCTGGCTCGGCCACATATTGCGGATGC
>JAGVSQ010014239.1:0-10706 GCA_022683975.1 Rhyacophila evoluta
TATCAGAATAGGATCTGTCTAACTTACTTGGTAGACACTCTCTTCTTCCTTCTGTTTATATATATATATTTAATTCTTTCTTTATCTTTTATTATATATTTCTATATTTTTTTAATATTTTTGTTAAAACCATATGTGTTGTTAATGTATTAAACTTATAATTTGTAATGTTACAACATCTATAAAATTAAATAAATGAATACTGACTTATGAAAATTTCAGACAACATACATACACTTCATGAAATTCGACCATCATAACTTTTTTAGCTTATCACTTTAATGTTTTTTTAAAGTTCTAAGCAGTAAATAATGTGGACAAAAATTGTGTTCGTAAAGTTTAGTGGAGTTACTAAATGTTGTTTAGTTCGGGGGTGGAAATAATATACTTCAATGTGCGCACTTTGCTCTTTTGTTAAATTATTTACATATTATGCACTTATGCTCCTAGTATTTTTCATTTTCGTTGACAGACATAGTTCAGCGTCATAATTTGACGGGAGAAAACGTTAGCGGAATTATAATACCTTTGTCAGTCACGTGTGATCAAGAGCCACCCCCTATCGGTTAGGTGAGCGTGAAAAAATATCACATGCATGCGTACTCGCCACCTCTCTTGCTGATTTACCCAATTTCCCTTCCAACGCGCTTTTATAAAAACATATTTTACGTGTGAAAGGGACGAAATTGACACAGAGAAGTGGAGTAACCCGCGGGGCTTAATATGCCGAGATATCCGCCGTGATGCGCTGTGCCTGCGATATTGTGAACATTTTATATGCGTGAGCACAAATGCCGACGTTACATATTATATTATTCAATATACTCAACAAATCTTCCCCTGCCACTGGATACACTACAACAGGAACGGACAACCTTTTACATCAGAGGTACGAAATCTGTTTTGTAACGCTTCCACATCCTTTACGATTGTTTGGAAAATTTACCCCCACCCATAAACTCCCTACTTAAACTCTTTCAGCTTAGTTTTATAGAATCTTCTACTTGCTTATGTAATGAATTGCAAGATGCTATATCATGTATAAAATGGAAAAGCTTTTCAATTCAGTTCGATCATTTTTCTACCATCGCGATTTGATTTCTACAAATAAATTCTCAAAATTTTATGGCAAGCAAGAAGGTCTCGTCTAAGCAAGACTAGATTTTAACAGAGTTTGATTGGTCAGAATAGGAATCATGTACAATTTAGTGTATGCCAACCAAGGTATTGAGAAGCTGCTCCTAATAAGCTTGAAGAACGGCTCGTTCTTTAAGCCATCGTATACGCCTAGATAGCAGTTGTGGATACGTGATGGGTGGTAGAGATAAAATTAAGCATTCAATCGAAAATTCATAAAAAAACTTTTAAAATAATTACTTAATTCCAATAAAAACTTTAAGTAAAATTACTCAACTAGTCACACTTGAATTATCTTGAAATATTCGTTATTTACACGAGAGGTTTTTAAATAAGAAATATTGATGGTGTTTTATACTCGTGGTATTTTTCTTCGGGGATTAATTATGCTATTACCATCCAACGTGTAAGAAACTTAAAAGAATATAACTTCACGAATGTTTGGAATGAGTTGAAAAAGAATTTTTGAGTTATTTGCGCTTGTAATTAGTCCAGCAAAAAGCAACGTATTATTTCAATTAAATAAATAAGTAGATTAATCTTAACTAACTATAAGAAGACGCAATATATATTATATGCATTATAAACCTTCTTATAAGTTGGATATATTTGACACGGGAGTAATACATTTCCTTTAGCTGTCCTTAAGAAAACCTTTAATAAGATATACTATTATTATTAACCACAGCTATCATGGCTTGGTAAGAGATATGTGACTTATAAATGTGAGCAAGGTCTATACAAATCAGTGTTGATATAGAAACTATAGTTCACAACATAAGAAATATAAAAAAACGTATAAACTTTACTTTGTGATATATATGGAGCACATAACATTATTTAATCTGTAGAGATTTTCAAAATCTGTTTCAAGCGTGGAGCCATATCAATGGTCATAATTTGACAACACTTATCATAAATTTGTTAAATTGTTTGTCTTATAAAAATTTAATATTGGAAATAAAATGAAATACAATCAATTTGGCGTGAAATAATGTATTCGTTTTAAAATGCTGTATTCTTTTTTTTTAATTTTTATGGTCTTTTTGAACAATTTCATAAAAATGTATGATACGTGTTGTCGACGTATGGGCATCAATATGGGTTTATACAGTGCAAATATTTATGATAACGCACTACCTTTCAAAGTATTTTTTCAACTCATCGGATATCCATATCTGTGAAAAAGTATGCAGCTAAAATATTTTAATCTGTATCGAAATGCAACGAATTTTTTTTTTCAAAATCTCGATTATATCACATAATAATATAAAATAATTTACCGGTAACATCTGTGATTATTGATGTTTTCAAACAATATTACTTTTCGATTCAATTATTTTTAAAAAACACAGAATAAACAAATAATAAAAGGCAAATTTCAAATTTAATCAAGCATTTCTCGAAACACGTGTTTCTGAAATGTAATACATAATACATTTTCACAAACAAACGTTTCCGGATTATTATTTTGTTAATATCAAAAATTGTGTGATTTATTTTAAATACAAATAAACACACCACTCGCATTTCAATCGCGAATCGGAATTATTCTATACGTAAAAACTTGTGGCGAGGAAAAAATACTCCCCACTAGATTTGATATTTAAAATAACAATGTCCTTGTATTAAAAATATCGACGTTTTCAATGATGTTTTTTTTATTTTTAAGCCTTCGTTTCTTCTACTGAAGGAATCTGTGTGCTAGCTGCTAATGTGAAACAAATTTCTGACGATTTCTTTTATTCTCACCTTTCACTGTCAAATTTGTGAGTATTACTTTCTTACCATATCTGCTTAAAAATGGAGTATATAGATCTCAACGCTGTTAAATTTACTATTCTAAAAAGAGTACATGGAACTCAAAATTTTGAAAACTTATTTCACATTCATTGCTCAACGCATTGGGTGTTCAGTTTTGATTTTTTAAATTGTCTTTAATCGTGCAGCTGCAGTCACCATTCACAGTCTCCACGTAAACTCTTGTAAACGTAATATGTAATACTTATGTATCATTACCAATATTGCAGCAACACGTACCTTGATTTTTTGGTTTAAATCACTTCGTAAAGTATACTTTTATTTTTAGCCATTTTTAGTATCATTGGCAATTTTTTTTCAACGCTTGTAATTAAGTCCAGCAAGAAGCAACGTATTATTTCAATTAAATAAATAAGTGTATGAATCTTAATTAACTATAAAAAGACGCAGTGATATATTATATTCATTATAAACCTTCTTATAAGTTGGACATATTTGACACGGGGGTAATACATTTCCTTTAGCTGTCCTTAAGAAAATCTTTAATAAGACATACTTTTCTTATTAACCACAGCTTTCATGGCTTGGTAAGAGATATGTGACTTATAAATGTGAGAAACGTCTATACAAATCAGTGTTGATATAGAAACTTCAACTCACAACATAAAATATAACAAACACAAAAACTTTACTTTGTGATATATATGGAGTAAATAACATTTTTAAGCTGTAAAGATTTTCAAAATCGATGGCCATAAGTTTACAACATTTATCATAAATTTGTTAAATACTCCACGTAAACTCTTGTAAACGTAACATGTAATACATATGTATCATCACCAATATTGCAGCAACACGTACCTTGATTTTTTGGTTTAAATCACTTCGTAAAGTATACTTTTATTTTTAGCCATTTTTAGTATCATTGGCAATTTTTTTTCAACGCTTATGTTTATAAAACACGTAAAAATTACGTGTTAATAAAAAAAATGTGCCAATAATACAAAAGATTGCAAAAAATAAAACTATACTTTACAAAGTGACTCAAACCAAAAAAATCAACATACACGTTCCTGCAATATTGGCGACAATATATATATTTAGACTGAATAGAGTTTTATATTTTTGAAATTTTTTCGCTACTTTTTTTGTACGTCAAGGCTTTACTGCCATATCTGTAAGAAAGTAAGTAAAAAAATTATAGACACCAAATGGCGCCTCCGAGAATATCTGTCAACAGCCAGTACTCTCAAATCATACCAGCATCACATTACTCTACCGAATACATTCTATATTGTAGTATTTAGTAGCCTTTTAAAACGCTGAAATTCATAGAAGCATTAACCAAATTATTTTACCACAGTGATGTATAAATATGAAATAAAAAAAATGAGATATGTTGAGAATAGCTTAGCTGTAAATATTGCTGATTTGGTTTCAAATCATTATTCGATAAAGTTATCGTATCTAAAATCAATAATATTCAATGTAATATAACAGTTACTTCCTTCGTCCAATTCACAAAAGTTTTCTAGGCTTATAGGTAGTATAATAGTATTGGTGAAATACATTAAAATAATATTTGCAGTAGAGGACAAGCGGATTGTCAAGGGTGGTTGGAACGCTTACTGACTTTACACTTGCCAAAAATACAGCCAAGCCGTAAGTTATTTAAATAATTAAATATTTGAGTTTATTTTTTACGTTTCATAATAATTTTAAACTAATATAATTTATACTTTAGTAGTGGTTTCATTATGGACTTTACTTGTTGGTAATATTTCAGTTTGCAACTGAACTCTATAAAAGAAATTCGGTCGCTGATTATTAAGCTAGCACGCTTCATTGCTGGTGGTTGCCAATTTAAATAACGTAGCTATATAAAGATTTTAAGACTAAAAGAAATAGCGCTTGATAACAAATGGTAGCTTTTTGGTAACCAATGCTTGTAAAAAAGTTAGCCAAGTTATGTCTTTGCGTTATAATATACTCCATGTTGGGAACAAATATTTCTTAAGCTTTAATAATCATATTATAGCACTCGTACTTCTATATTTTTGTAACTGATATTGTAGAAAAAATACACGTTTAAGGAACTATAAAAAACTCAATCTTACATAACTATTGATATGTAAGTATTCGATTAATGGATTATTTTCAATTAAAGTTATTTGACAATCACAAAAATAATCAAACACTATATTAAATAAGACGATTTTTGTCCACGTCTGATTTCACATAGTGAATGGGACTTTAAACATATAGTTCCCGTGAAATTAAAATAATCTGACAAGATTGCAGAGTTACATTTCAAATCGATTTTGCTAGCAATAACGTTTTAGAATTCATTTTCAACGCTGGTATTTAAAACATCTGAATACACTATACCCTCACTATACATTATCTTCCCGGTAGCGTAATTGTTGGCGTGCGTGCCTAACAATCTGGGAAATGGGGCTTTGATTCCTCATCTGTTGGATTATAAAAATCCGAAAAATTCAGGACTGAATGCCCATTGGGTCGAGTAATTGTCTGACAAACAATTCTCGTGAAAAATAATCTGTCAATACGTCTTCGCATTGCGGAGATTCATATACTCCTCTTTTGGAGTGGATATCTTCACGATTTTTAGATCCATATGCTCCACGTCGGGAGCAAATATCGCATATAAAAAAAATACATTATCAACATATTTATTAATATTTAGGGTAAATTGTCGCCTTTATAACGCGTAAAATATAATAGTTAGAAAATAAATTCAGTAGAATACGAAAGCTTATATTATTAGCAGATCTTTAAAGTACAATAAAACGAATTGCTAACATAAACTTACGTTCCTACCTTTAGTGGGTATACAATATTATTATATACATTGGGTAGGCAATGTAGGAACCGAACCGATGCGCTCAGGTGGAATGGCGATAAACCCGCATTTCTCGAGTGATCGCCCTCACTATCACGCCCGGTATCTACTTGACTGTGTAGACCAGCGTTTACCAACATTAATGATTGTATAATTTCATACTTTAAAAATATGACTTCATGTCCATACTTTTTTCCATAAATCCAGTTTCGTGAAAATAGATATTTATTATCCTCGACATATTTTATCATAACGTTTAATAAATGGACTTTTATTCTTCATAATTATATCATACAATCATATCCATCATTTAAAATCAATCGACGTGTTTTTTTTTATTCCAATAGCATTACTGATATATTGATTCAAAAACTATTTAAAAATACTAGACTGTCCTGGTTTTATAATTTCAATCCATTAAACTGTCTATAATAGTCAGTCATTCACGATTTTTATTACCATTTTATGAATAATTTATCAACTTTTTGAAAACCATCTCTACTCTCAAAGTGAAGAAAATAAATCGGCATATCTGTTGCTTGCAATTAAGCCAAGTTAAAATTTTTAGCTTTATATTATTTTTTAACGCAGATATAGGATTTGAGCCCGCAACATATGATTTAAAAGCACGCATTCACCAACTCGACCACCAAGACACTAATATAAGATAATATCAATATTTATTATAAAGAAATTCATAACACACGCTTTCTTAATTGATTGGATAAAAAATAAAAGACCAAATTGATAATTTTCATTCATTCGTTTCATAAAAATATATAAATTATTAGTGGGTTATGCAATTCTCTTATAATCTGCTTTCATGAACAATAATTGTTTTCAATGTTTAAATGACTTGTTACATAATTTTTAAGCGATCAAGTTTATTTTTTTATTCCAAAAAACATGTCCGTCTTACAGTTTGGAAAACGGTGGAGTAATGGATAGGGATTTACACTGTAAAGTCATAAGCTATGCGATAGTAAGTGTTTAGTCGTGTTATTGTCGAATCGATAAATCAAATATTATCTCAAAGTGTATGTGATTTGGTGATTAATGTCATAATTCAAAACGATAAAACTACGAAAACCTTAAGCTTAAGAAGTTCTTATAATTAGACATGGAATATTTATTCAATTACGCTGTTAAAGTTTAATAAAAGCTCAAATTACATTCCATTAGCTTATCATGATTTAAAATCAATTCTAATAAGAATAAAATATTTAATAAAATAAATGGAAGTGTTTCGACCAATACATACTATTAATTTAAATACAAATATTATATGTAGAACGTGAAAAATAGTTTTACCATAGGCACTTGCTTCGAAATAAGAACAACATTTTGCAAAATTTTATACAATGCATAATTTAAGGATACATATTTTTTCTCCAGAAAAGATTTTTTTTATTAATTTTATGATCGTTAATACATATTTACGCAAAATTGCATGAGCGAGTGTAACCCTCTAAGTTTAATAATATAGAATATTATTTCTTTTTTTCAATACGAAAATAATTTAACTTGCTTCTAGTATAATAGTTTTTTAAATTCACTACACGTCAGCTCTAGCCTATTATTTAATACATTTTTTTTACTTATGTTATTTTACTTAGGCAGCAGTATTTCAATTTGTGATCCAAAAATCACACCGAAAACACAAAAACCTCTGCTCTTCGTGAAATAACACGCACTACAGACCCACAATAAACACAAAATTTATGACCGCATGAGAAAGTTGCACGTGCGAGCGTAAAAATATTATTTGATAATAACATAAATAATGCTTCATTAGGGCTGGAGTGTTATGTTAAAATTAGCATATGGCGGACATTCCCGACAGAAATTGCGGTATTTTAATGATGCAATTATACCGGGCATAGATTCTCTCGTACGTGTGTGTAGGTAGAGTGAACATTGAATGTTAACGATGTTATTTATGGTGGCTCTTATTGCCTTGACAGAAGTACGCACGGCCCACGAAATGCTGGCGCCCGCGGATTTGCAACCATGACTGATAAAGTTACGATCGGTCTTGAAATTATCGGATTCATACTATATTTGTACATATGGAAAATTTTATTGAATGACTTTCTGCAGATTGTGTTGGCAGGAAAATAATAAATTTTCCTAGAAAGAATTTTTAATGATTCGATCATTAATATTTCAAGTTATTTCATTTAATTATCGGATTATCGCAACGTAAACTAATAAAACCATACTAATTCAGAAGTAAAATAAAATATTAATATTCTTTAAATTTTGTGGTTTTACTTTAGTATGTATTTGCCTATCATAAAAATAAAACTAGTATAACGTACCTCTAAACCATGGGTTCACAAAGTGTGCGCCCTCTTGTAGGCGATAAAGCTTTCTATGGAAGGGATAGTGGGTTCAAAAGTATTTTCGTAGCGTTTACAAGATCTGAGGGGCAGTGACTTATAATAGAAGAAAACAATAATTATACACTACGTGAGCTAAAAATAAAATTAGAAACTTACAATTTTGCAAAAATTTGGAGGGCGTTTATGTATTTGTAGGGCGTTGGTTCTGCATATAAGACATTGCTAATTAATTATGCGAACATATTAGTAAGTGAGTAATTTTGAGTATTTTTTTCGAGAAGGGGGCGGAAGGTTTAAAAAGATTGGGAATCTACGCTCTAAGCTTTCAAAATCATGAGTGTCTTTGTAAGCTTAGAATAATACATTGTAATGCATCAAAACAAACCTTTTTTTATCAAATTATTCTTATTTCACAGTATCAATAATTAGGTATTTTTTATCGGAGCTTTCAATAAATGAAATAAAATTTTAATAACATTTCCATATTATTGGAATTTTACAATTTCTCTTGGAAATGCATCTTTCTTTAATACACCAATAGCCAAATTTAGTATGCTTAAAATATGAGTATAATTATTTTTAATGCAACATAAAATATTATTGTTCCAACAACATGATCACAAATGAGCAAACACCCTGGAACCATTGGGCGCATTTGTGAAGCAAGGGTCAGACGCAATGATTATTGTCGCAAAGCGGCGATTATTACTGCCTTATTTATGGCGACCAAACTTGTAGGGTAAATGGACTCAGGGGCTGATTTTATAAACCGCCCTTATCCGATTGCCGAACTTTATTGCCAATTATACCACTTTTAGCAATCGATATGCTATCTAAATTGCTGCATACATGCTTAAGGCGATTTAGATAAAATATTGTAAATCGAATTTTTGTTGTAATTGTTTAGCTAATTCATCAAATCCAATTTAGTAGAATGCCATTTAACATTTGTTAGATGCAATAATAATTGATTAAATATGTATATATATATATGACAGATGTATCAAACCAAAATATGATATGCGTTAAAAGCTCGTCAACGAATAATACATCGATTTTTTTATCATGCCGGAAAGTAGAGCTTATTATTCTCTAAAATGTAAAGATTTATGTTAGATTTTTTTTATACACGGGTTTGTTCTCTACCATTTAATTAACCATTTGAAATCAAATGTGGAAAAGAAAACGAACGTAAGCTGCATTGAACAAATTTTACAGGAGGCACTAACAACGTTTATTTAATGATTTTGAGCCAAAGTCAAAATATTACATAGGCACAACCTTGGAGTGGATGAATACTAAAAGTGGTATTTTATTTACTCAATATAATATTAATTTAATAAGTTATTAAAAAAACAGTAAAATTGATTACATGGAAGACCTTTTTCCTCATGGCCAATTTCATAGCCCATCCTTTTTTTCAAACTTACCAGCTAAATTTAGACACGTTTTCTAGACACGACACTTTCTGTATAATTAATTATCCTTTTGATAGAACGTGTATTAAGTTGCATACATTTTGATCATCGAATAGAAACTATTTTAAACATTGACGATTACGTCCTTTTTCCTTTCTTAAATCAAAACGTATTCTAGCAGTGTTTATTTTTTAGTAATTTTATGCAAATTACTTTCACAAAAACTTCTCTTTAATAATACATAGTAAAAACGTGACATTTGCATGTGTCAATGTGATTGTTATTTCTAGATTTAGTATGTTATTTTCTACTTTGAACTTCTCCAAAAACAACGTGACGGGATTGGGACGATCTAACGATTATTTCTGTATATTCGCTCCAAATCGGTGACGTCCGATGATCAACTAGATATCTTAAATATTGTGTACAATCAAGTATTGAAAAAAACATAATTACAGAATAAATAACAATAAAGGGTAAGAACGAGTTTTAATCTATCCTGGGAGAAACTGGTTAAAATAAAGCTTAAGTAAAAATAAATATACTTAAACATTTTCCGTGTTTTATGGAGAGTGGAAACGCTTTTAAATTTGTAGATCTGATTATACTAAATCTATGTTACACAAATTAATTTATACCCCAAAGTTCAAATAAGAAAATAGCAGTACTCGTAGGAAATTGCTTATTTTATCGTCACAAACTTCGCATATATCACATTTACATTAATAATATTCTGTGGGTAAATTCTGAGAAACACTCTTATCTAGGCTACACAATATTTTGAGGATAGGCTTGTGCACTCCTTGACATATTCAGGCAAAGCTTTATCAGGGAGACAAACACCATTACCAGATATAAGCATAACCTGGATACCAAACAATAATGTTTTGTCCGCGCTGCGACAAGCTTTGGAAGAAATTCGCAACTAATGACACGTGAATTGTTTTTTTACTGAAAAATATTTAAAAAAAACACCATTAATAACTACAAATCTTTACTTATCTACAATCCATATACTCGATTTAGTCTACAAGTTTCTGATAAAATAATACTTATTCTATGCTGAACACGTATAAATTTTCAATGTTTTACTTCAAACGGCATACACCATCTAAATTTAAAATATCAGTACACTCATCCCTCGATTTACGCGGTACCCATTTTACGCGGTTTTACTTTTAC
>JAGVSQ010014240.1:0-10705 GCA_022683975.1 Rhyacophila evoluta
GGAAGATATCAATATCCGAGGCAATCTCATTAAACATCACCATTGCCCTCCGTATTGGCATGACTGCTGGCAGAATAGTCCTGCATTTAGGAATGAAAAACAACTGATGTTTCCGATTTTTTGGGTAGCTATCAGGGACATACAGACCAACATTAGCAAGAGCGGCAGAGTTATCGATAAGACCACAATGCTGCATAGAATGTCATTATATACAATCCAGCGGTATAGGACATACTTGTTTATTTTTTAATAATCATTAACTGTTTTTCAAATAAATAACATATAAGTTCAAAATAGTACAACCCATCCAAACTATATTTTTTTTATTGAAATTCCCTTCAGACAATTTACCTTGTGAAGAAAAGTTATCATTTCAAATAAAAAGTATCCAGTAACCTGCCCAATTAATAAGAAAGATACGTAGATTAATATAACAACAAAACTTGTCTACATTTTGATCAAAAATAATTACAGATGGAATAATTTATCGCTGGATTTCAGATTTCAAAAAATATCACAGCAACCAAAACGTTATTTTTTATATCTTTCAACTGTTTATTTGCGGTAAAAAAATAAGAAATATGATAATATTGCTACAAAAAAAAATCATGTCATTCAAGAAACGTATTTGCTTTATTAATTCCGTGACGGATTTGTTTTCTTTTTTCCCTTTGATTATTAAAAGAGCATTTGTTTCGTAGCGTACAAACATAAAAAAGCATGCGAAAGTTGTATTAGTAAGCTGGTTGCCCCTAATTACCCTCCGAGTGACCTTACACTCCAGCGATTCGATAAAATACCAGCGACGCAGCCATTTGAATACGTTTCGATACCTAAAGTATAAATACAAATGTGAGAAATGGAATTTTGGATGAAAATATTCGGCCGATGGTTTATACAGGTATTTAAGTATTTACTCGAGTGTTACACGTAGAAATTCTTCGTTGTTTTCATAAAAATTGTTGTGTATGCATTGTATTTGTTAAAATACAAAACTTTTATATCATTATAATATTAAGTTTACGTGTAAACATATCCATCACTTTCTGTTACATTCCAAATGAATTTATTCAAGAAACGAGTTGAAAATCAAAATGTAACTACCAAAAATACGAAACTGTATTAGTACGTAAGTATCAAGAACGGACAGTTGTTTTTCATTCCTAAATGAAGGACTGTCCTGCCAGTAGTCATGCCAATGCGGAAAGCAATGGCTATGTTTAACGAGATTGCCTCGAACATTGATATCTTCCACCTAGGAGAGAGCGAGCTTAGATGTATGCTATTATATGCATTATCAGAATAGGTTCTGTCTAACGTACTTGGTAGACAAACTTTCTTCTTCCTTCTGTATATATAAATATATATTTAATTCTTTTTTTATATTTTAATATGTTGTTAATATTTTCGTCAAAAAGTTATTTATATATCGTGTTGTAAATGTATTACAACGTGTACAAAATAAATAAATAAAACTTGCAGGAAATGTGATTGTTCAATGATTGCATTTAATATTTATTAAACTGAAATTTCGAATATGGCCTATTAAATGCAATTTTACCCCTCCAAAAATATATTATATTGTGTTTCATAATATCATATTTAAAGTTAAAAATTACGTCTCGTGAAAATTTTCGTGCATGGTTTTTATCCGTTTTTGATATTAACACATTCAAATATATTCATTACATTACTTTACTTGGGAGAAGAAGTTAGTGATACAAGTTGAATCAGTTTATTAACTATAGTCTCCATATTCAATTTTTTTTTTTCAATAGTTCAAGTTACAAAATTTTTCGGTAGACCAAAAAGAAGTAAGAAATATTGTGACTAAGATAAAATGATAAACTGCATATAAAGGTATACAATATCTTTTAAATGAAAGAAGTGAGAGGTATTCGTTTTATTTTTGTAGCGTCAATACTTAATGCTGTTATAAATCCTGATGCTTATTGATAAATGTGTGAGATTTGGTACCAAATATCATTGGTTCTTGTACCTCTATAAAGATTCTTTAAATTCAAAGATGTAAGATTAAACGATTTGACATGAAATAATTTAGTTATTCGAGTATTTGCGTTGTGGCAATTGTCTCCACGGTAGCGTAAATGGTGGCGAGCGTGCATTGCAATCCGGGGAATGCAGGTTCAATTATCTATGTCTTGGATTTGAAAAAAAATCTAAAAATGCAGGACTGGATGCGAAATTGTCTGACAAACAATTCTCGTGAAAAATAATCTGACAAGACGTCTTCACATCGAGGAAATCTGTTTACATACTCGACTTTCGGAGTGGATATCTTTACACTATGTAGATCCAAATGCTCCACTTTAGGAGTGAACATGGCATATAAAAAAAATGCGTTGTGAAAATTTGTGGTGCACACGGTATAATATATTTATGTTATGAAATTTTCCTCAGCTAAATATAGATGGTTGCCTCAATTACAAATAATATTTCTTTAAATTTATTGTACAATTTAATTTATAAGTTTTGAGGTCAATAACCAACAGTACACAGTAAACTTAAAATTTATTCCAAATTTTAGTAAATATTGTATTTGAGAATAATAAATTTCAATAGTAATAATAATCAAGTAAAACACGCCTTTTCGTATTTTCGAAAATATATTACAGTGATTTGTTACAAATTACTTTTATAATGTAAACACGCGTGAAATAGAGTCATGGACCTTAACCAGTATTTACCCTTCGCATGGGTCCACACACGCTTATCTCGATCGTTTCGATTAGAGCGTTTTAATTTTGCTTGACGATATCGAAAAGGGTCGCATGACGTGTTAAGAAACGCTCGGATGGTCAATCGACCGAGTTGATTAAGGTTCACTCCATAATATTCCTTAGTGTAAGTAATTTAGTTAATTAAATTATTCAATTGTAATCACTTTCATAAATAACGTGGTATTGTATATTTCAATCCATTTTTTATAGCAATACTATAAAACAAGACTTTCTTGATGATTGAAGACGTAGATAAATCATTTTATTTCTATTAGCATTTAATAGAGAGTGTGCCAAATAAGGAAAATTCATATCTCATATTGAGAGTGACTAATAGGAAAAAGTCTTCATATATCTCACACCACTCTTAACCAGGTGTGTTCGATTATTTGATTGTAACGTTTTTTTATTATGATAGATTTGTGGAACAGGTTTCAATCCACAATATGAATATTTAATTTTACGAGAATCGGTGGATAGACAGTTCTGCATTATTGATTTCTTTTATGGGTTTTTGAGACAAGAATCCAATGATTTGAAGCAGATATTTGATCAGTGACTACAAAAATAAATAAACAAAAATGATGAATTTAAATGATACTATTTAATCTGTAATATTCAAGCATATATTAATGAAAAGTTGAATGTTATCTTTTTGGATTAATTTTGGTTTTCATATTGCATTACATAAAAAATATATATAAATTGATTAATAAAAATTATAGGATGTTAAAAAACTATAGAGAAAATATTTGGTTTACTTATCATTCTGCACTCACATCATTTTCGTTTAATTTGCTAGCGGCTTACCTGAAACAAAAAAGAATATATTGAGTCTTTAAAATAATACTAAAACTTAACAAAATTAATAGTATAAATGTATTATTTTTCACTTTTTACTATGTCAAGCAGTAGAAATTAACCGAATCTTAATGCACTTTAAAAAAATCTATGTTAAAAACAAGATGCCCTCTCTGGATGACTGGCAATAAATTTTTTCAACAAATTTGTGACCGATTCAGATCCCCTAACAATTGTTGTGAAAAAATCAATAGGTTACGATAAATTTGCTGCTTAAGTGTGGTAAGTTAACACTTTGATTGCAGAAAAATTGCTGCGTGTTGTTACAAATGTCATATTTACTTACTAAATACGAGAACCTGTATAAGTGTATAAGTATAAAAAGTTCAGAATTTGTTTTTATGACTCACAGGAACACCTGCTTGCCGATTAAATTTGACTTACTCATCGCTTGGCTGTCTCGTATGTACGAACAAGTGGTTATGTTATTTGAATGGACACACACGTGTGTTTCGTCCCCATTGGGAAAAAACACATGCATTTGAAGAATCATTCTTAGTCAATATGTATGATACTATGATTAATTTTCACTGAAAGTGTAAATAACAAGTAATTTATGTACTTTTTTCCCCTATATATGAGCTTTTAATATTTTTTTCACTTAATTATCATTTATAAGTAAAATCATCCAAAAATATCGAATTTGCAAATGATTATAATGCATATATACAAAATACTAATACAATTATAGTATTGTAGATAGTAGAATGTGTTTTTAAGTTGCCAATAATTGCTATGAAATATTATATGAAAAAGAAAATGCAACTTATACCAGAAAAGGGCTTGCTTTGTGTGGTATTCCGTATGTGAGCCTTTCAGCATAAAAAACGTCAAATTATAATTAAAAATATTACTACGTAATAGTTTAAAGATAATATTAAGGTATGACAGTTAAAATACATTGCATTTGACATTGGTGATTATAGGATTACTTGAATAAAAAGATAGATAAGGTTTTAAATAGCGTATACATTATGTATGATGACTGTAGTAATTTTATTGAAAGGAATTGTGGCCAAAATAGATAATGATTTCTGACAACGTAGTATTAATGACGACATCAGTGATACGTGCACACATTCACGCGTGCGACTTGTCAAATTGTTTGACAGCATAATCTTTCGGTTGACTTTTAATCGGCTGTTATCAGGATTGATAGCTCGCCGTTGGTTCGTTAGGATCCGTTTGCGACGGGGGCCGTTACCAGCGGATTGCCGCTAATAAAAACATTCTAGCTGTTCGGCGCCCGAGGCAGGCAACCACCCCCTAACGATCGTTAGCCTAACGACGGCAACGTTAGTCGCTCGCCGTTATTCGTTACGGCGCTGAGTCGTTACACTGGAGCTACGGTGGCGTAGAGGCCTGCGAGACTTAAACGTTAGAAATTGGATATTTTATTAAAATTTTGCGTATAAATGGGCGACATTTTTTTATGATATAATATGACATTGTTGACTATAGGATTATTAAAATTAATTACATTATGAGTTGATTGCTCAATCAGCGTTGTATTGTAGTACGGACTATGCATAAATACATTATACCGTACATTTATAAATATGTGGTCAATTTGATAATCTATATATAAATCGTAAAATAGACAATATTAATGATTAAAACACATGATTATATGTATTATTACGAATGCTTACAAATTTTCGTGAATTCGGAAATGTGATATTAAGGCTATATCCAAAATACTTTTAAAATACAATGCTGATTTTATGATGAAATTTTTTTCAGTTTGGAAATATTAGGCTACTTTATATGTAACAAAATAAACTTGAGGTTTTATTATAATTTATCAATTTTTAAATTATATACAACATTACTTATAATATAAACTAATATTTTTTGTTTTTTAACAATATAATTACACTTCTTTTTACTGAAATATAAAATGTATTCTTATAATAAAAGTACATAATACAAACTTCAGGTTTTTATTTTAATTTCTTTTTGGAAATATATATTTTTTCTAAAACAATCTAGGTCTTTCCTATAAATATAATAAATATTTTTTTATACCATGTTTGCTTTCAGTGGAACATATGCATCCGCAGAGCGTGAATATATACACCCCAAATGTGGAGTATATGGATTTCCGCAATGTTAAGACGTTTTGACAGATAATTTTTCACATTTTTTTTGTTCAGGAAATTGAAAAACCCAAAGAGCGTCCAGTCCTGATTTTTTGGATTTTTAAGGTCCGGCAAATGGGAAGTAGAACACGCATGCCCTGGATTGCTAGTCTCACATGCTACCAAATACGCTGCTAGAGAGAAAATTGCATAGCATACTTTAATTTTTTAGTATATTATTTTTCACGGATATTGGCTGAAAAATAATTATTGAATCCGATATGTATTCCACCCTACATTTTTAGATTAATAAAAACCTTATAAAACTAAAAAATATATATATGTATAAAGTAGATAATTATGGTATTAAGAACTCATATTTTTTAAGCAAAGTGGATAATATTAACCTACTGTAGTGTGACAGTAAGCAATATATAATTTTTACTAACACTGATTTGAAACTATTTGTTCAATCAATGATATTTAAATACAAAAAACACAATATAAATTGTAAAGATAATACATACGTTATCTAATAATTTACCTGTTATCCTAAATTTAAATTGTATTATAAGTAATATTTTAAATAAACTATGATGTTAACCGTCCAGAACAAACACAGTTTTCCAAGATTTATCAGAATACATCTGGTAAAGCTTCGATATTAATGCTATAATTAAATTAACAAGCCTGTGTTTTAGCGGGTCGGGCTTGTAGTAGTTTCAAACTGAATCCTTTGCAGACCTCTAATTCTTAGTAAAAGTATGACTGCAAAGTGAAACAAGGTTTCTCGAGGGGAGAAGAGTTACTACACAGGTCCGCCTTAGGGTCCTAGGTAAAATCAAATTTGAAACAACGCTTAGGTATCACGGTGCAGGAGAACTATAGGGCACTATCAGGTAGATTTATGTTACACTGTTAAACCCTGTAGCATTAAGATGTTCAATGTTACACGGAAAACGCTGTTTCTAAATGACAGTTTCATTCAAACTTTGCGATACATTATTGTTCAAATAAATGATTTAAATTAATATATATCAAAGTATATTAAATTTAACCCTTTATATTATATTATTTAAATCAAAATTTAATAAAGTGACTTCAATTGTATTGTGATATCATTCATGCCTCGTGTACTCCAAAAGTGAAGTAAATTTATTTTATTTTTAATATCGAAAATATTATAATTTATTGACTTAAAATATTCACAATACGGCTTATAATAATAACAAAAGGGCTTACGTTGTCTTAATTATATATATTGACTGTGGAAAGGAAAACGGACGTAGCCCACATAGAACAAACTTTACAGGAGACTTGTTTAATTAATGATTTTGTACCTATGAAGCTTGAACTGCATAAACTGGTGTATTATTCACTCCATATGATTGATATTAATTCAATAAGTACTTTCAGAAAAAACAGTGAAATCGATAGTAAGAAGCACCCTTTTCCTGGTTGGTAATTTTACAGGCCGTTTTTTCCCAAACTTGAAAGATAAATTCAGAAATTGATTCGACATTTTCAGTTTATATCATTTTGAACATGTCATCTGTATTAAGTTGTATATTTTGTAATTATCGAGTACAATTTATTTGAACTTATACAGTCAGTACTATGAATAACTGAGGCAATCTCATATGAAGTTCAACAATATGAAAAGGATCACTCAAGAAATGAAGCATATATCCGTAAATTCTGAATTATTTAAAACTGGTAATAATTCAGAATTTAAAATCAATTTCCATCAAGCACCATCAGTCGAAAATATTAATTATATATCCGTAATGTTGAAACTTTTTTTACTAAGTTCGCTACCAGAGTGGAGCATATGGATCTAGAGTATATGGGTCTCCGTAATATGAAGACATCTTGACAGATTATTTTTAACGAGAATCGTCTGTCAGATAATTTCTTTACCTACTAGGCATCTAGTCTTGCACTTTTTTTTTTTTTTAATCCGACAGAAAACCGAAAACGAACTCGCGATCCCCAGATTACTAGGCACAAACACTTACCTATACGCTACTGAGGAGACCAAAGACAAATGTTGACATATTTTTTGTAATGGTCAGGTAGTTAACCAACTCCAGCCCGTTAAACATCTGATTTTTTCATAATGGCAGCCGTGAGAATTGAACCCACTACCTTCGGCTCAAAAACAGACGGTTAAAATATATTTATTTTAACAAATATAACCTAAGCATCAACTTGATAAATTTTTTGATGATTTTTTAGAGTTCCATACAAATTCCAAGTATTCCTTTTTTTTTTTTTTTGAAATTTGAATTAGATTTTTTCGTATATTGTACTTTGTTTATAGTATGTCACAATACAAAATAATGATCAATTTCAAGGTTTGCATCTAATTTTAAAAAGTTTTCATTCGGTCAAATTTTAAAACAAAAATAAAATGTTTATATTAAATATAAATACAAGAAATATATAAACGTATTCTAGAGTATATCACGATTGTAAATTTTGCGTGAATTATTTCTATAAATATCAGATAATATTGTTATCGTTAAATTGGCTGAACGATAATATTAATACCAAATATTATCTAATCCCAATTAGCTTAGATGACCTCTATTACAATAAGGACCCGATTCGAACATGAATACGAGCTTTGAGCTTTACGTACTGTATTATCAAGCTCCTCTTACTATATAGTATAAATAAACGAAGCGTAAACATTGGATAGGCAAATTAAATACAACAAATAACCATTTATTGCCGTTCATATAAATCTTGTACGGCCTAAAAAAAGCAGAAAAATAATTTAACTGAGCAAATTTTATCATTCGCATCTACTAACGAGGTCTTACATTAAAAAAAAGGTCAAATAAAGTTATGTTTTTTTGCGTTTCTTTTTCAATTTAATTAAATACTAAGTTTAAAAGTCCTTAAGAAACAGAAACAAGTTTCGGTATAAGCCCAAAAAAAAGTTTTAAGTTAAACTTAATTAAATTGTTTAATGCTTTTGTAAAAAAATATTTTTTCACAATATTTATAACGACTTCTTCTCTTTGACTTGAATACTATTGTTGTTTTTATGCGTATTTAAAATTTTTTAATTAAAACATTTCTTTTTGAAGTTTTTGATAACTCAATAATTATTTTATAAGAGCATTATAGTTATCATTTTCCCAAATACAACATAATCTACTCTAACTTTTGATGTTTAAATGAATAAACCAAGTAATGAGCATTTGACGTTACATATGTTGTTATGAGTGAGCTCTTGTGTTGTATTTAATATTTTAATATATATATATATTGATTCTTATCAGTTTAATTTTTGTACAGCTGATTGGTTAGTATATCTGCGAATTTTATGAATGCCAATATTATATTTTAAATTCAAGCACCATTTTATCAGTAAAATAATTATGGAAATCTTAAATATTTATTTGTAATTAGTTAGGGTGTAAATAATTGGAACTCTCACAGTGAGTGAGAAGATATTTGCAGAAGTAGAAATGTAGAAAAATGCGCAGATGTAAGAATCGAGCCAGAATTTTCTGGAGCGGAGCGCGCACTTTAACCTCTAGCCTACCAGGAAAACAGAGATCTTTACTAGTTTATTAGATTCAAAACAAGACACGACATTGTACAAGATAAGTAATTTGAAAAATGTATAATTTGTGTTGTAACACATGTCATAAATATTTGTTATCATAACCTAAAAAAATTATTATTAAATACCAAAAACGTTGTTAAATATATTTATGGATTAAGATATATTAAACATGTTGTATAATAGTTACAACTTACATAGCGTTTTATAGTCGATGGTATTGCTTTTTCCTGTAGATTCGTATAATTGTAACTCTTTAAATTATAGCTATTAACATTTTTGTAAAATATATTAAATAAAGATAGCATAGAAGTTAATGTCCTGGACCAGCAATTCAGGGTATGCGTTTTCGTATCCCACATCTGCCAGATTTAAAAAAAATATAATGCCTATTGGCTTGGGCAATCGTCTGACAAATAATACTTGCGAAAAATTAATCTGTCAAAACATTCATGTCTTCACATTACACATATCCATATATTTTCAAAGTAGATATCTTTAAATCTATATGCTATAAAATTATCAAATAAAAAATAGTGAATTGGATACACGTATTAATTTGTGTAATATTTAGTATTATAGAATGCAAGAATTATTCAAAATAAAATAAACAGTTTAATTCATATAATTATTAATTGAATTAGATAAATATCATCTTTCAACTTTTTTAGTTTCAACTTCAGTCTCTTTATGAGAGCCATCTTAAAATTTCATTCTCACTCTAGGTACACTTCCTCACAACTGGTACCTTTTTCGAAACATGAATCCAAAGTAGATACTTTGCTATTTCTAAAGGAACCATTTAAATTGGTCATATGTGTGGAGAAAGTAATTTTATATAATATTTTAATTATGTCTAAAAGTATTTTTATACGTAAAAATAAGATAATGTTGAAAAAATAAGTTGAAATCATTAAATAAACGTTTTTGTACCTCCCGTAAAATTGGGTTACGTCCTTTCTCGTATCCATAATCGATGTATATATAAAACGCTAACAATTAAACTAATAATATTGATAAAATTAAAAATATATAAAGATAAAATAATATTTATGTCTAATAATCATAGTTTGACATAATTACATAATATATGTTTATCTAATTGTGCAAATAAAATTGTATCTCTTACTGCTATTTACAAATTTATATTTCAAAAGAAACATCGATTTCATTTCCGTTGACATTATTTAGTACTAAAAAATAAAAAAGAAACGTTCGTAACACCAACATTATATTTGATTGCAATGCTATAAAATAAAAGTGAAAACATCAATAAAGAACATTTGGTTTAAGGAAAAAATATCTATAATTTAATAAGTAAATGTTAAGTAAAATATCAGTATTTACAGAAATATTTTAAATTCTAAATTATTTAAAACTGATTCTTTATGTGAGTTCACTGTTAGCGACCCGGGTTTCGCCTTTCGGCATCTTCAGGCTAC
>JAGVSQ010014241.1:0-10705 GCA_022683975.1 Rhyacophila evoluta
TTTGGAGTTTGTGGACAAACTTTAGGTTGATTAATCAATGCGTTCCAATTTCATAAATGTGTGTAACGTTTTTTATAAAACATACCCCGTAAACAGTGTGTTAATTCCAATGTAAAAGTATTACGTTCGGAACAGATACAAGAATCTTATACGCCCCAGAACCTATTGAGATTCTGGATCTGGATACAATTTTTTTAAATATTAATCGAAAGCTTATTTTATAATAATAAAGCTTTTAAAACAATTTCTTTTAAGATAATCTTATAAAAAGAAGGCGGATGGGCGTGCAATGTATTCAGGCGTCGAACCGTCTATCGAGATTCAACTCTTACTACCGAACAAGAAACCTGTCAGGCATATTTCAAAAGTAACTAAACATAAAGCGGTTCAATTGATCACGTTAAAAGAACATCAATCTCTCTCCACCTGAAAGAACGTATTTTTTAATTACGCCAAGTGATTAAACTGGAGTGGGCTCGGCTGTTTACACATGCTGTGTGCATACAATGCGCGTGTAAGACCATGTACATATTTTTAAATAGCTTTATCTATAAAACAATTTCTACTGTGCTTTTGAATATCAATAGATGTTCATCTAAAATAAATAATCGATCAACTTTAATTCATATAAGATTACCCTTTAGTTTAAAGAATACAAATAATTGTTGGTATTTTCATTTGGTTAACAGTCGACATGCAGATACGATGATATATACATAACATTGACGATTGACATCGCAGAAATTTTTTATATTAATTTGGTGGATAATTATGATTCTATAAGATAACAACTTTTGTCGATCTCACCTAACCTTACTCAACCTTATCTAACCTAACCTAACTAATCATTTTTAAATGTATTTTTGTCTCCGCGGTTAGCGTACGCGCCTAGCCATCCAGGGAATGCGGGTTCCATTTCCCATCTGTCGGATTTTAAAAATCTAAAAATGCAGGACTGGATACACATTGGGTTGAACAATTGTCTGACAAACGATTCTCGTGAAAAAATAACTTGTCAATACGTTTTACACTGCGGAAATCCACATACTTTCGGAGTGGATATTTTCACACTGTGTAGATCCATATGCTCCACTTTGGGAGCAAATATGGTGTAAAAAATAAATTACAAAATAGGCGCCTTATATTAATTGCATCAAAAGACGCTCTCAATAAAGCTTATTTAAAAAATAATAGTACAATTTTATAAGTTGATTAAGACTTATTGAAAGCATTAAAATTATTGTTTAATGAACACTCGTTAATCGAAAGGAACTAAATATCAGTTTTTGTAGTTATACCAATAGTAAGAATAAAATAATGTACTTGTCAAAATTGAGTAACTAATTATTGTTTTAAAGTGAACAGTAGCATATCGTTGGAAATAGATATAAGGATTTCAAATGTTTTTTATTCAAACTACCTTAATGACAAAAAATTGGACAATATCGACAAGATTTTAACTATTACAAAATACAATTATACTTCATAAATACTTGGAACATTTATACTTATTTAGATTGTCTACGTTAAGTTAAACTATAGCTTCGTTGTAGAAGTAGAAGTACGAATACATATTCCAGTTTGTGATTGCCAATAAAATTAACGAGAATTTACAGAACCTGAATGCATTTATAACTTTGTATACACTTATTAAATATATTAATAATCGCTTGAATAAAATGCATGTGTCATATTCGCTATGCATACTATTTCTATACTAAGCATTAGACTGCGTCTATTTCAGCTTGGAAATGGATGCTGTACTCTCAAACGACTTCAGTATTATGAAACGTCGTTACTTGCCGATTGCAACTTCGGCAATGAAGAAAAACTACTTTTACACGTCGAGAAGTTATGTTATTGGGTATTTAGCTTACAAAGATGACATCGTCAAATACTCTATCGTCGAACATGCGTATCTACTAATGGAATAGTTTACACTTTAATCTACATCTTCAGTGTTGACGTTATGATATAATTGGACTTACTTAATTTATCTCGTTTTTTTGTTTCGAAAGTTACTATCGCCCAGATTTTTCCAACAACTACCTTTAATACAAACGACATTTTTGTCACAGTATCTTATAGAAATTTAACGTAAAAATCTTTTTTTTTAATAAGATACTGAATGTATACTTTTCGATACTGTTATATAGTATTCAAAATATAAGTTTAAAGTCGAACTTTCCAGTAAAAAGTAAGAAGCAAACTCTAATTTTTTACGGTGATCGATCGTCAGTCAATATCCAATATAAATTTGTATTCTCATGAGTTCCAGAAAATTCCCGTCGAATAAAATAGATAGTTATCCCCAAATTAGAGCTCCAGGATACGTTTGATTAAAATCAGGTGTAAAGACAGGGTGGGTGGATAGAGGACATATCTAGCAGGTGACTTAGTTATTATGGCATATTAATATATTCTTTACATACATTTATATATTCCAAATGTGGTTTAGATAATAATTGTTCAATAAAATGAGTCATAAATAAACGATAATAAATTCCCATGAATGATATTTATGGAATGAAAAATTACCATTGTTTACTGTTATTTCTTTGCGGTCCCAATTTTTTTTTAAATTTCAAGAATAGTACAGTATCTTTAAACCTTCTATATTAGATTATTATCACTTATCACTTATTATCACTTTATGAAAACTTTGCGAATTTCTTATCAAATTAGACCGATTTCAGTTATTAAGTTGGTATTGATTAGCAATGGTGAATTAAAACAGTATCAATACAAAATTTTAGGTACTTAAAAATTTCTATCCCACGGTTATTTCATTGGATTCGAAACCGCACGCAGATTTCAATGGGCGAATAATCAATTTAATAAATTTTAATGAAATATTGAAAAAATCTATTCACTTGTGTCGTAAAATATATTTTAATAGAGTACTCTTTTGTTCAATTTAACTACTATTCAAAGCAGTTACACGTTAAACAATAATAATTCCATTTATAAACAAGCAATTGAATTTAAAATTGACTCGGCGATTACAAGATAAATTATAGGAGAGGGTTTGCTATTTTTTCACAATTCTTAGCCCTAGAAAATCAAGTTTTAACTTACGATATGCCTATTTAATAAAACTATAATTATTGAATCATTGATTTCATGACGTTTGTGACTCGATTTCATTATATACTGAGAAAATACAGCTGTTATGAAAATGTGTTTGTTGCCCGGAGGCTGAGTTGGTAAGCGCATCCGCTTGTGATTCACTGGACATCCCGAGGTCAAGTCCCGAAACTATGTAAAAAAACATATCAAAAACTCCATACCTCATTAGCCTTTGATGAGTGATTGGCTGATTATCAAATATGCTAACTTTGTAATAATCATTGAATATTTAATACCTAGAACTTTAGTTTGTAATATAAACACGTCTCGATCGACAACTAGAGAAAGCTCACTGAAGATACAGATTGCCACAAAAGCACTATCACACTACTGGTGATCATAAATTACTGTACAATATACATATAGAATTATTTAAATATAACATTGTACGGCTGTTTCAAAAATTTGTTGTGAATATTTGTATTGACAACAAATCTGATATAACATTTAATTATGTTTATTTTCTTCTATTTTGTTTACTGACAATTCTATGTCAATATGTTAATTTTTATAACTAACTTATAGAGATGACGAGTCTTAAAAATAACGTAAATGACGTCTACGTATTATCACACCATCACCAAATAGTTAATATTTGAACGTATCTAGTATTCATTTATCGGCACCTTTAATAAAATTATTAAAAAACGATAATTAACTGTAAAAAATCTATTTTTTTTCTTCATCCACATCCCCTTTATGAGTGGAGCATATGAATACCACATGCCACCTCCAAGAATCATTGTCTACTTCCAGCACGCTTGCCTTCTTCCAGGTTATACTCGCATCCCGCAATCCTCCAATACATTATATATATAGTACTCAGCGGCCTTACGGGACACAGAAAACCGGTCAGTTTTAAGAATACGCACCTAAAGTTCAGACACTCCAAAGACATCTACAATATGTGGCCGAGCCAGTTCCTTAGCATAACTTTGTCAATAATTAGTGACTGCACGGTCCGTTTCTTTATCTGCTCGTTTGGAGCGAATTCATACCACTGTATTCCCAGAATTCGCCGCAGGCATCTGTTTTCAAAGCTTAGAATACGGTTGCTTTAGGCCTATTATAACTTATCAAAGCATCTTTGATAAGATGAAATTTTCCCAATTTGGCAAAATTAATACATGCTATCATTATATATAAACGTATTTGTCGCTTCTATCAATACTAGAAAAAATATATGATTAATGAATGCCGTTTGATTGGTCGAACACCAAATATTCACGAACATTATTCCGTCAAAAGTGATACAGCTGTCAAACTGTGTTACGTAAAATAAATACAAGTGTGATCATTTTAAAAAGAATATGCAATCGATTTACTTAGGCATGAATATTTTTCCTATTAAAAAAACGACTCAAAAAATATTTATTTTTATTTTGAACGAAATATAAAATTCTTCATATTTTAAATAGTAAGTAATTCTACTCACAAACCTTATTAGATATGTTGCACATATCTCAGTGGCAAATGCGTGCCTCTTGATATGGATGTACCAGTAGCGTGAATAGTAATATGAAAGTCTTGCACCGTGCACACCTTTAGATAGCCCACGTTATCATCGCATTCAGAACGCGTAACGCGCTGCCAATTCGTTACATGTATGGTGACAATAATTTATAATTATACAAACGATCATAATGGACGAGGAAATTACTTACATAAAAAAGAAATCGTTCGAACCAAGTCCACCCTGAGACACTCAACCACCTCGAGCCATAATCACTAAAGTCACATTAGTTCTCCCCTCCACACCACGCGAAGGTATACCATGGCGTAATGAAAGTACACCCTTCAATCCATCAAAAATTTTGTCGTGGTGGATATAATTTATATTCTAACTAACCAATCCCTGTTTTGTTTTTATTTGACAAATGATATAATAGCCAGACTGCATTGTCAACTTAATTGGAATGCAGCAGTCCGGCTTCTGAATTAGGTTAGACCATTTCTTGGACCGGTCAGCCTGCGACTTGGTTTCTACGAAGGATAATTTTCTAGCTTTTAAAAAAATTCAAAATTTTACGGCGAACGAGAAGATAGCTTCCCAACGAGGCTAGATATTAATAGTGTATAATTAGTTAAAATAGAAATCACGTACACTCTAGCGCACGCCAATCAAGGTCTTAGGAAGCTACTCCCGGAAAACTTCTAGCACTTTAAAGAATGAATCACGTTCGTTACGCCACGGTATACGCCCGCATAACGAGTGCCGAGATCTGGCGGGTTGTGGAGGGAAACGCAAGTGTAAAACATATTTTCAAAATAAAGGTGCACATACCGTTTCCATTACTTCATAGAATGTTACCAATATCAATGACTTCCTTTAGCTCAAAGAATACTTATTTTTATCATCTGATGCGCTGTTCAAAGTAATGCCAATACTAAAGAGAAAATATGTTATAATCGCAGAATCGCATATTGGAGCTTTATCTCGACACTTGACCTGGCTCGGCCACATATTGGGAATGCCTCAAGGAGTCTAAGCCTTATATCTCAAGCAAATTGGATTTCGGCTAGAAGGACATTGAATACTATGTATAGAATCTATTCAGTCAAACTACGAGATGCAGGCATGACCTAGCAAGACACAAGATTACTGGAGGATGACAGGAATTCTTGAAGGTGCTATGTTATGTATATATGCTCCACATAATCTTGAAAAAATTCTTCTATTTAACGGGAGAAACACTACTAAGCGAAGTCATTAAAATCCTGAATTTCACGAAGTAGACAACCATAGGGATATATAAGAATAATTTGATTGAACTTGTGCAGATAAAATAAAATATATGGTAGCGTTGTTTGATGCTAGTGTATCCATTTTTTTATTGTTATTAAATTGGCGACAAAATTACAGTGTTTAATTTAATTATATATCAATTACAGCGCCATACAGCAATAAAACTAAATGACAATAGGAATGCCACTTCGCCATCACGATTGTCCTAAAACAGACAAGTTAACGAGTATAATCCGAAAATAATTGTTAACCGGCTAACTCAATGATACGTCCTGATTAGACGAAACAAGGGGTATTTAAATATATTACTTAGATGGATGAGATTATTAAAAACGTTTAAAGGTCAATGGGAAATTGTATACGCACGAGTTGGCGTAACTGATTCCGTCAATTAGGTAAAATTGTCGTGGAAAACGCACACATTGCGTAATGGCATCAAGGTAAGCCACCAATATCTCTCCGATAGCGTAGTTGGTAGCGTGCGCGCCTACCAATCCAGGGAATACGAGTTCGATTTCTCATCTGTCGGATTTAAAAAATCCGAAAATGCAGGACTGGATGCCTATCGGGTTAAGTAATTATCTGACAAACAATTTTCGTGAAAAATAATCTGTCAAGACGGCTTTACATTGCGGATCCATTTACGCCTCTTTCGGGGTGGAAATCTTCACACTGTGTAGATCTATATGCTCCAGGTTGGGAGCAAAAATGGTATAAAAAAGCCAACAAGGCCGATGATGTGGATCTCCACACTCGCTCATCTGCTTATCTTCCCCATACTTCAGTTAAAGGGAAGAATTTCTCGAGTCGGTTGGACTATTTATCGAATGGTTCTGCTATTTTGATTCAAGTTTGACAAACGATATTAGGACAAAGTCTTACGCTAAATAATGACTTTTCTCAACAAGGCTCGATATAAACTTAAAGTTTTAATTATGAATATATTTTTTAAATAGCAAAAAAGGCTTAATAAATTACAATTAAAGCATGCATGTCTTTGGAAACTGATCCAGGAATATATTGCTAGCACATTAGAGAGCAACGGGATTTATCTTAAGCCTACTGTTATCACTGAGTGTAAAATATCTATACGGCATATTACTTGTCATCTTTTTCGATGAACCACTAAATTACGCGTAATTTTATTAGCATGCTAATACATATACTTAATTGAGCTTAACGAAAGCTGACGCCAACGTCATGGAAAGCTCTGTGATACTCTCGACTCTTTAGTTTACGCCTGTTACGTCGAAATATCAATAATCATAATAGGTAGCTGAGAGAAATCAAGTCGCGACAAAGGACTCTGGCTAACATGGTGAAACTGACTACATTTCTGCAATATCTTTTACAACACTCATTCATATAAGCGATACGTGTTTCACTTTAGATCATAGAAAAATATTAGATATATACATAGAAGTCATATTGTCGTCTAGCTTTTAAAACCTCCAATGCTTCAAAACAGTATTTTTGCATTTTAAGATACAAAATATAATTGAAAACAAAAACCTCCAATATACCATGTTTTTTCATTATCATTCAAATGCATCACATTAGATATATTAAATAGGTTGCAGGCGATTATGTATTTTATTATTGTGTTCATCAGTTCATGGTTTAAATAATTGTTTTAAAATTAAGGTTTAAGTGTAATTTATAATTTGATAAGTAGGGCAGAGTTGTTTTATTTGATTGGTCGAATGTCGAAATAGTATCTGTAGCTAGGAAACAGACGGTGAAATATTCAGAAGATTCAATAAACTTTTTTAAGCACCTTTCTTAGTCTCTATGCTTCTAACGCGTTATAGTTACATTCAAATGACATTTCTTTTATCTTTTTTAATACAATTTGCATCTTTTTGTCGCAACAAAACATAACACTGAGTATTCTCTTCGTTGTTAATACAATCGAAATATTCTAATGCGAAATGTTTACACAGCCTCCGGTGGGTATATGCTATTGCATTGCCTTTGCGACGAGCGTCGCGCGCACCCACAATTCTGATGGCAAACAAACCACGGTAATTGTGCGAACAAAACTAGTTAGACCTCTCGTGTTGCGTCACAATGGATAATACCTACTCCTCGTGTTAACTGACGCAACTGAAGATTTCAGGTCAGCAAAAGATGGCCTGCGGTCATTTCATATCTTAAATTCGCTAGGTTCTTACATCTCGAGGGGAACTAACTCTAAAATTTATTCATATTGTCATTCAGGGTCACGTTTTATACTCCACTTTTTGTTACGTTTGTATAATATGCCATCCTCACAACGAAAACTATTTCGATAAATTTTTGGGTAAATTTATATATTTTTTAATCAGATCGCGTAGATATCTATTTACAGGTGTTTTCAACGAATTTTAACAAATTAATTATTTTTGCATATTTGTTTATCAATACAATCTTAATATGGCAGTCCATATTTAGTTATTTACGAGTATATGGAATGGTAATTTACCACGTATAATTACATAAGATATGTCTCTCCGGTGGCCGAGAGATAAGTATGCATACTTTAGAGTTGGAGATCGCGAGTTTCATTCCCACAGATTTTAGATTTTCAATGTGTATTTAATGGGTCAAGTGATTAACTAACTCTCTTGAAAAAAAACACATTGCATTAAGCTCCATTTGTGTAGTGAATATCTTCACAATCTGCAGACTCATATACTCGACTTAACAGACATAGTAAAAATAAATATATAATAGATAGCTATTTCAAATTGGACAAAATCATCAAGCCATTTATATCGCCTTTCATAGACAACCGCTATGTAATCTAACTCGACCATGAAAATTTAAGAAATAAAAATTTATTTTTTTGTAATCTAGGAAATATATCACATATATTAAATTCGAAGATGAATATCGCTTTAATGGCATCACAAATACTACACTTAAAAAGACGCATGTTTAACATTTAATTTCATATCGGGGATTAAATCGTGAATAGGAAAATATAACTTACAATGAGCGAATTTGAATTTTGTTGATATTAATAAGCGTATATAAAATATAATAATAACAAAAAAGTATTTGAGAGTGTAAGGACTTAATTTAGTATTTAACTAGACTGCAATCTGACTAACTAATGGAGAGAGCATCCTAGTGCGATAAACACGTAATAACACGCTTGCATCGTGTTTATTTATGTTTGCTTGGACATTAACAAAAACACACAATATGCACAGCTCAACACATAACGCTGTAATGATAAACATACAATACGATAATTATTAACAACCGGCGGTGAATATTTCAGGTCAGTAGCCAGAGTAACAAGGATTGCCTTACCGGAAAAAAGCAATACCGGTTTTATCAGAATCCCGATTTTAAAAAAATACATTTACATACGTCGAATACGTTATTGAAATAAAATACACGTGCTTTAATCAATCAAGCATACAATATTATGGTATTTTTTATACCACAGGTTAAGGTAAATGCGTATTACTTCAAGTTTAAAATATTTATCGAACGAGATGCAGTAATAAATGTAAGAAATTTTAGATATATACAGCGTCAAGATATCGATTCCATGAATGGCGTATATGGATCACCACAAATATATGTCATGTCAGATGGTTTTTATGAACAATGGTTGTGTCCAGTACTAGATCTTTGGATTTATTAAAAATAATCTAGCCGACAGTTTCCAAGTTTAACGGGCGTACGCTAAACTCTCGGCTACGGAGAAGTGAATATTTATAAAGTAATTTGCCATTTCACATCAATAACTTATACTTCGTACACTTCGATCGTGTTAAGATATTTAGGATCGTAACGACCATTTATTATTGTGAATTCAATATAGACATCGATTCCATGAACAAGATGGCAATACTATATATTTAACGAATCAGATGATTTAGAAGCATGTAATTGCAATACTGATCTCATTTGTCACTGAACAACGTCATAATACTACTGAAATAAGATTACAAATAATGTAATAAACAATCGATTTTTTATATTATATCAAGCTAAAAAAAGCATTTATTTTAGACTTCAATGATAATTGATGATTTTTATGGTTATCTAACGTAGAAGTAGTAAAATTTACTGGTTACATTTCAACTAATAAAAAAGTCAGGAGTAACCGTTTAGATGTTTAGAATACCGTCCATCCGGTATTTAACGTGTGAGTATTGTCTGAAAACCGGTATAATCATCCCTAGTGTGCATTGATTGATCGCTGAAGGCCGTACGGTAGATCGATAATATCGCAAAGGAAATCGTAACATTCGAGTTTTGCAAAAATTCCCTTTGCGTGATGACCGCAGTCGGTGAAAATCGCAAGCGGTCCAACCGCATTATCGACGAAGATGAGCCCTGACACACTTTCTGAGACGAAAATAACTATTATTGACGTTAAAAAAACTCGTATTGTAACAATTATGTCGTTACTTATTTAAAAGCGCAATTGAAATAAGTTGACGCTGACTGCTGTGTTTTTTTTTTTTACAAAATTAAAAACTTACGCACGTGATTGTTTAAAACCTTTTCAATACTGACCAAAAATACATCGTGTTATTAGCAAAAAATACTATCACAAATCGTTTTACATCCAGCTTTTTTTAAATATTACATACAGTAAAAATATGATGTACTACATTTAAAAATAATAGCGTTTTACTACCAAAAATAACATTGAGTAATTTTATATGATTTTTGCTGGAATTCTTTGTAAAATATCTTAGCAGACATGTGTTAAACTAAAATGCGAATAAAATTTGTTTCATAGTTTTCACAAAAATAGATATTTTAACAATTAATATTTTCGACTGATGGTGCTTGATGGAAATTGATTTTAATTTCTAAATT
>JAGVSQ010014242.1:0-10705 GCA_022683975.1 Rhyacophila evoluta
CCTCTCGAGGTATCCGCAATATGTGACTGAGCCAGATCCAGCGTCGCAGCTTCACGTTGTCAGTAATAAGTGGCTGCATGGTCCATTCTCATATCTTCTCATTTTGGTCGAAGTCATACCACCGTATCCCCAGAGTTATTTGTATCAAACAACATTACTCGCACAGATAACCACAGTGGCTTAGTTGACAAGCGTGTGAACTTTGGCATTGAATGTTATGGGTTGAATTCCAGGAACTAAATAGAAAAATATTATACTAGATGCCCCAGTGTGTAAAGTAATTTTGAAAACAGAGTGATCCTAAATGATGAAATATAGTAATTAGATAAACATCAAAACGAAGTTTTCGAAATCTAGACTAGTATAAGGCCCATGAGATTAATGCTTGTGTATGTTACTGTAATTTGACGGAGTTTAAATTTTGACTTATCAGTCCATTGTATCTGTTAGCATTAAAAACTGTTTTATTTAATCCATTTTCAATCGATTTAGAGTTCTTGGAACGGTTTTAATATTGTAATAAGCACTTGAGAATTCCTGATCTTCGTGTATTCTTTTTTTTATTTTGAAAATTAACAATTGTTTCGTAAAAGAACTATATTTTCGATAGATTTTAAGATTAGTGATTTTCTCGCTCAAATTATAATAATTATGGACGACGCTCCTTTTTACCGTGACGCCTTGTAAATTAATAACAGTTTTTGTGCAATCTCACATAAATATCACGGTCGATTTCCTTTCATTAAATTTATTATCTTGGATCAATTGCTTGTTAAATTGTAAATTTTAATTAAATATCGTTTGAAAACACAGCAATAATAAAAATGGATATTATTCTTATTAGTATGTACATACCAATCTGGCTATCTAAGAAAACAATACATTTTTATGACCTGTTCACGACTTAAAAACGCATTATCACTCAATCACTAAGTATTTTTTTTCTATTTTTTTATTGCTTGTAGTTAAACTAGACGATTTGTACGTATTGATATTCCCATTAAATTATTGAACTTTATTTTTTTTTAAACAATTTATTACAACTATACAAATTTAGCACATATTTTTGGAGCTAAAATCACACATTTTAACTACAAGTTATAGATAGCCATAATACTCATAAAACAAATATTTCTAATTCAATCTTTATACTTTACTCCAATTACTGATTACTTTACACCACGCCCAACACTATGATCCATGATCTATCAAGGCTCAAATCTCCAACACTATTCATGATAGTCAGGGTCTTCAAATGAAGTGAATCTTTCATACTGAAAATATGTCCAGGTTATTTGAAATTATATTAAAACACTTGTTAACATCTAGCTTAGAGGTCATCAAAATTTGTTCTTCGTGGTACCCTTGTCGAGTTGAATAATTACGAAAAGATGAAAAAACAGTGCAAATATTATTCTTAAATTTTGCCGCGGCACCCAGTTTGTAAACCTAGGATCTAGTTCATCATGTAGGCTATACATTTCATAGTAATAATTTTTTTTACATAATTTGTATTCAATATTTCCAGTATATAAAAGACTTTGATAAAATTGAAGCAGTTCAGCTCATTATTAATGTATATTGTTAAAATGCATCTATCATACAGTGTATGTAAATTATTTTTTAAAGAAATGCCAGGAAACTCTAATAATGTTGGAAAATACGTGTTTTTGCTGTTGCTTTCATTTATATCTAAGTATTGTCTGTTTTTTTTAAACCAGAAATTAAAATCTGTTATTTTGCGTATAATATGACATTAATGTGACAGAAGGGCAATTGATAAAAGCGTGTTTTGTGCTATGAACGTCATTTTAGGAAAAAAATGACGAATTAACGCAATGCTATTTACTAAATTACGAATAAAAGATTATCATAATTATAACATCGATCGTAGAAAGACAAAAGGTCATAACCTACTCAGGAAAAAATTATAAGACACATATAAAACGTATATTCAATAATTTTGGGTCCAAAGCAAAATATTTAACAGGCATATCCTTAAACTGTATAAAGACGAAGACTGACGTTTTAATTACCTAATCTGAAATTAATATTATATGTCATATAAGAAAATCCAATAAACTTAATGTAGTAAAAGTTATTGTTTATGGTTGCAAATTTGACAAGCCATTCTTTCATTCCATCTTGAAAGCTTAATTTGGATACTAATTCGGCATTTATGGCTTACATCCTTTTGCTACAATGTGTATTAAGTTGTATACAGTGTGATCTTTGAAAAAAACTGAAGGTTACGTCGTTTTGCCTTCTACAGTCGATATTGTTTACTCGCATATGTGGAGTAAGTCAATTTATCTGTCTATCTTCACACATCTTCGTAATTATACATTATGAACGTAGAGAAAAAACTGTTTTGAAAAAAGTGAGGGCTGCGTCCTTTTTCATTTCTATGGTCGATATTATTAACGAAATAGTAAGACGAAACACTTACTGCTACAGAATTCAAATCACTCTCCCATAAAATATATTATTTTTTCCTAAAACATTACAAATAAAAAAAAATTACTGTTCTTAAACTGTGTGTTATAAAAAATATTTAAAATCATACAAAATATAAAACAGACATGATACGGTTTTGAGAGTAAATAATTATTATAAGTTAATATCACATATGTTACAAGGACTGGGTGCCCATTGGGGTGAGTAATTGTCTGACAAACAATTCTCGTGAAAAATAATCTATAAAGATGTCTTCACAATGCGGAGATTCATATATTCCTCTTACGGAATGGATTTCTTGACACTGTAGATCCATATGATCCACGTTGGAAGCGAACATTATTAAAAAAACACATATAATTTTAAGGACGACGAATCATATTAATCAATTATATGTGTGTACATTGCTTGCATTCGTTCGTTATCTTGCGAGTGTTGCCGAAAATATTCGACAATTCTTTATTTACGTTGAGTAATTCTACTCAATCGCAATTAGTAATCAGTACACAATCATTCGTTGAACTAGGAAACAAGTCGCTTAACCCCCGCAGTGCGAGGTCGTCGACACGCCAATTTGAAACGGCCGACCGGGCAGCCGATATACAACGATATCAATTTGTTCAGGTAATATAAACATGGAATCGCTTATTACATAGTAGTAATAGAAACAATTCTCAAGTCACGGAAAAAACTGTTTGATAATACTATTTTATTAAGTCACACTTTTTAAATTTTAATCCGTGCTGGTTTTAAGCTATATTTTAAAGGGTTTTAGGACGGAGCGTAGTTGGGAGCGTGCGCATCTAGCAATCCGAGGAATGCGGGGTCAATTCCCCACCTGTCAGATTTAAAAAATACAGGACAGGATGCCCATCAGGTTAAACAATTGTCTGACAACAAACAAACTTGAAAAATAATCTGTCAAGGCGTCATTGCGGGGATCCATATACTCCACTTGCAGAGTGGATATCTTTACACTGTGTAGATCCATATGCTACACCTTACGAGCAAACATAGTATAAATAGAAGAAGAATGTAAACAACATCAGCTCTGTAAATTATATATATGTACCGTAGTAAATAAATGCTTTGAAACAACATTATTAGCGCTGTGACAATTGTTTACTAACTAACTAACTACTTAATGCAACTTCCAAATTATATCAGCAATTGAAGATAATGCAGCAGCTCCTACTAATACTGACATCAAAATTGGCCCAACAGCAGATATTTATTATATATAATAATACCAATGGTATGATTTTGAAAGTCGATTACGGAAAATTTTAGCAACACATCGTAATTAATTATGATTTAAAAAAATATTAATGATTATTAAAAGTTAATTTTGCAGCATACGATACACAAAGAATTTATAAATTAATTCTGAAAGTGCTTGATGAAAAATAATTTTAAACAAATAACAATGCATATTATAGTATTTCATTAATATGAAAGTTTACAAATTTGAAATAGTTTTCAGCTTATACAGATGTAAGTAATTTGTCATTTTAATAAGATGATGTTAGATTATATAAATTATATGATGACTGATATATATATTATTTCATAAGTGTAGTTTTAAAAGCCCTGGCAACTCGAGTAGTTGTAAAAAATCCCACCGCAAATGATAGCGTGTACTTACCTGACTTTAAAATTAAGGTAATTATTTACCAGTAAATGAAACAAGATTTTCCTTCCGAACACAATTGGATTCATTCGTTGTACGAAGTTTTTCTTTGTTTTAAGATATTTTTAATGCTTTTTGTGAACAAACTATTACTATTAAATTCACTAAAAATGATCAGACATGATTTTTATACAATATAAATAATACCAATACATAATTTAGAATATCTGAACCTTCAAGTAATATGTAGGTAACTCTACGAGAGACTCATTTTTAGAAAAGCGTTTTTAGACATTGTTATTTTTTATTAAATATCTTAACTTATTTATATATCGACTGTAGAAGGGAAAAGACGTAATTCTAGGTATTTCAAAATAGATAATCACCATATATACAACTTAATACACGTTGCATCAAAATAATATCAGTTGTAAATGCCGATTTAGTATCGAAATTTAGCTTTTAAGTGTGAAAAAAGAGGTCCTGTAAAATTCGCGAGGAGGAAAAAGGACTTCCTTAACATCAATTGTATTGGTTTATCTTGAATAACGTACAAAATGAACATTAGATTGGGTAAGTAAAACATCAGTTTCATTCGTCTTGAAATTTAATGTAGTGTATATTTTGTGTTTTAACTTTGGTCCAAAATCATTATACACACATATTTATCCCGCCTGTAAAATTTGTATGTGTGAATTACGTCCATTTTCCTTTCCACAGTCGATATGTAGAACAGTCAATAATATTGGTATATTTTAGACTATTTTTTATAAATAATTAAATTAGTCTTTTAAATAAGGTATTTAATGTTGGGCTTACCTCCACTTCCCGGGCACGCCCGAGATAACTCGGGTATTGAAAGTTTTCAAAAACGGATGCGCCCGAAATAACTTTTTCGTTATTTTAGGTTTTTGACAGTGTAACTACCTAGATTTACATAAATATGAAAATGTCAACAATTTCAAAATAAATTTTATTTTTATTATTTCTTATTTACCTTTTTAAAGAAATTAATAAATTTAAAAAATGCGACGTTTAAGTGGTTAAATTATTAAAAAAGCCTTTGAAATACTCATTTTTAAACGTCATGTCTTATTTATTTATTCATTTTAAACTTGCTAACGCAAAATACCTCACTATGCCTTATTTATCTACTTAAATTGATTTGAAAATATACAGTCATCACAGAGAGAATGAATATAATAAATTATAACGTTATGTACAAATACCACTAACGGGTTTTTATTTGTGAAGTATCCTATTTCACTAAAGGAATAAAGGATGTCGTAAGAAAATAACGAAAGATAAATAGAAAGTTAGTATAGGTTATGACAATGTCAATCACATGCAAAATAATATGCTCGTTTGTTGTTTATTTGAATATTTTCATTCTCATTATCTGGCCGGTCGAATTTATTGTTGGTCACAAACAGATCAAATGTTTGAGGGTGTAAAGTGTAATAGTTTGAGAAGTGCTAGATCAGGCTTAACATTTTGCAATTCATCACATATATATCATGGATATGGCTATTTTTATGCTTCAATTAGCAAGATATAAGTTTATAAACACATCTAGAGTGGGTACCTTATGTGAAAACCGCAGGAAAAAAGATCCATCTCGAAATTAACGTAATTATTTCGCGTGTAGTGATTATTTTATGATATAATTTTGTATCTGAGGTCACCGTGGGACTCGCAGGCGCCATCTTGCAAACTTGGACCATCCATCTTCGTCGCTTATTAAGAACAGTGTAACTGTAAAAGCGATAATTATTTTTTAACTCTAGAAAAATGGAGATGTAATGAAACAATGATTTGTAAACGTAATAAAGTTGTCAAAAATAAAACAACCTATTTTAAAAGAGTAACTTTTAAGTCCATATTATAAATCTAGTAGGTATATATTTCAAGCAGTGCGGCAGGAGAAATGATATTGGTCAAATACTATTTGGCTCATTTATGCAAATAACTTAACATTGATTGTTTTTTTAGTTCTTTATTAAGCCCATAATATTTTTGCAAAATACGGAAATATAATTACTTATAATACTTACATTTTAGCTAAAATAATACGAGATTATAAACGTATATTTCGATAGATACATAACGATTAACATCCGTATTAAATTTTCCTCTTGTTCACGCCGAATGTGTAGCATATGTATGCCGTAATATTAAAACGTATCCTGCCAGATTGTCTATCATGAATATTGAATGCTTATCTCTCATACAATTTGATATCCTAATGTATTCTATTTGTAAAAACTTGTATTTTGAAAATAAAATATGCCGCTCTGGGAATTGAGCTCGCACACTTTGGAACCGAGTCATTTACAAGTATACCCACGTACCAACTCCACCGCTAAAACGACGGTATATAAAAACGCATATTGAAGTTGTTTAAAGTTAATTTCTATTAAATATTCTTTGTTGTAAGCAATAAAACTATTGTTTTGTAATAAGTAGATCATTTCACGACAGCTACTCCTGATTAAGGCTGGGCGTAATGGCGAGATCTACGCATCTGGTTGTCACGTATTAATTATATAAATATATTTTTTAGTTATTATTTTAAATGATTATAAATAATAAACGGCACGTGTTTGATGACGAAATACATAATAATTATTTTAATTAAAATTTGAATAATCATTCAATGACGACAAAGAGATTTTTAATTCTTTACTCAGGTATATTAAAAAAAACTCACTAATTTAAAAATAAGCGATGACTGAGTCGTCGCTATTGTTTATTAGAGATGTTTTTTAAAGAAAAATTACATCATTAGCGTACTTAATTAGTAGCCATTGTGTGTCAACGGTCTATGATTAATGATTTTAATAATTATTATTGTTAGTATAACAAACAAAACGTTGCAAGTAATTTTAAGTCTAATGAGAAAAAAGATAATTTTTGTTTAAATATTTGCCTAGTTTGTTTACTATGACGTGTTTTTAATGACAATTGTAAGTAGTTAAACCAATTATTTATTTATTGTCATTAGTTGCCATTGTTTATAACTAATTTGTAACAATCGAGTCACAATATTTTGATAGAGCTCCAATGTTTACACTTGGAAGTCTGTTATATTGAAGTTCTGGTGTAGTATTCCTTTCGAAATAAATAATTAACTAATATAAAATCAATTAGGATTCCACTTAACACAAACGGTGTAATAAATAGTAAAGTCACTAGGTATTCTAATATATTATGTATATGTATGTAAGTTACTATTGGACGAAAACGGATGTAGATAAAATACATAATTTACGACAGTACTAGAGAATCTTTTTTGAAAAACCACTCACGGGTGAGTCATTTTATTTTATGTCAAGAATTTCATTCATACATCTGTTATATCAGTCATCATCATCCTCCGCCGTTGTAATGTTGGTATAACCTTTGAAAAAACATTTTTTTAAACCAGTTTCTGAAACCTGTATTCATTTGATACACCAACGCTTGTATGAAGAACAAAATAATAATATCAAATGGATTTTGGACAATCTAATCGCTCACCTACTTGGCAAATCGCTTAGGCATATAAAATATACATTTTAGCGTAAAATGTGTTTATTATATATTACTGCCACGCTTTTGTGATGTTTTTATTATAATTAATCAATTAAAAACCGTCAAACTTGAAATAATCATACTGATTTTAAATAAATGTTTGTATAATAATTCTTCCCTTGGTTGGAGTAATTGATAAACGTACGTATTTGTGAATCAATTGGCGTCGTAGGCCTTTAGGTCAGTTACTAGGTAGTTAGAACGGATATCAATTGCGGGTAAGGGATTTATTGTTCTAATGGCTTAGGATATGGTCCAACATGATTATTTTAAGTTTTCCCCCTCCGTTGAGGTGAACTTGGTCAGCTCAGTAGATAAAAGTAACCTAAAATACAGTGTTCTTCAATTTTTAGAAAAAACGACGCATCAAATCAAAAAGTTGTTAACGTATAAGTTATAGAAAGTTAAATTATGCGTAAAAAGAGTACGAACATGATGTATTTTGGTACAGTAGTATAAGTACAAGCTCACTTTAAAGTTATAAGAAATTTTCATCTTCCTCAGATAAACGAAGAAAACATCTATTCTTAATTGATTCACATGCGCGCGTTCAGTTCATTTGGGTTATCTTCTTCCTCACTCAACTTGTAGCTCATCGTTGCCAGCATCGTTTCTTTCTTACACAAAAAACATATAGGGATACATGCTCAATTGGTTAGCCGATTTGCCGGCAAACAAGTCTTGTAAGTAACAATTAATTTGTCGATAGCTATTTCGAGTCTCACATTACTTACGAATATAGCAATCAATACAGGGTCCGATAAATATTAAAGAAGTAATGGATGTTTCGGTGGCTGAATTTGTACCAACGTATTTGTAATGTGTATGGAATATTTTGGTATCGACCGAATTTAATCCATGTATTTGGACGTATATTAGATAGAAAGACCTTTGCCACAACGAATGCAATTACAAAAAGTCATTCAAAAGAAAAATTAAATTTCTTAAAAATAGTTTCATCTTATAAAGATATTTTTTTGCATAAATGATGTATTCTTGAGTGATATGAATTATGAAATATTCGTGCTGATTTATTTACTATAATAATACGTTTTCACATAATGCAAATATCCATTATGGAATAAAAATCGGCTCGCCGTAATTATACAATTTATTTGACCCATTAAATGCCGTGATTACTGTCACACCGACAAGACAGATTGTATAAAATATAGCATTTTCAACAATTATATCCGTAATCATTATTACCACGGCGATTGTTGTTAGTCATAATAAATATATGAGAATGAGGGTTACACAAGCCAATGTTGAATGTTCTCTAGATTCACCGAAAAAATACACATCAAAGCGTTTAATTGAGTCTATGAAATGTATAAAATTATATACAGGTGCGCAAGAAAGTTATAATCTAAATATATTTTTTTATTGAAAATAAATCTTTCCATCAACACAATCATAAATTATAAATACATCAACACAATCCTTCCGGAAAAATTATAAATATATTCTATTTATATTCCAGAATGAAGGTTTCACTAGGATATTTATTTTAGAAAATATATACATTATGTATCGTATACTATTCGTTACAATGTATGTACAGCAATTATATGAAATTTCTACTTCGCTTGTTAATTGTTGAGATCATCAATAATGTCATTTTCAAAAATTATTATAGGAAATGACGAAAATTGTATACAACCCAGTCTCACAGCCGTATTATTGTTACAGCATCGATTGTAAACTTCTGATACGAAATATATGAACCATTATCATTCCGTATTTTTTACAGTATTGGTAGTAGCTGCAGTCAATCACCTATTTTTCTTATTTAATAATTTCATTTTTAAACTAGCAAAAATATATATAACATCATGAAATCACTTTTCTAAAATTATTAATAATTAAATATTATAACAACACAACAGACTTATCGAATAAAAACGGAATCCATTTACGCAATATGAGTAATCCGTTGCTGTTTATTATCATTATATTATTATGTTATCAAATAAAAATGTTGATTTTAGCATAAAGCTAATAGCAATAAAACATTGCTTCCTCAATAGCGTAGAGGTTAGCTTGCGCGCCTCGCATACGGGAAATGCGAGATCAAATCCCACGTCTGCTGGATTTTAAAAATCTGAAAATGCAAGACCGGATCTCCATTGGGCTTAATAATTATTTAACAGCCAATTCTCGTAAAAAATTATCTTCCAAGACATATCTTCTCATTTAAAAGATACAAACACTCCAATCTCGGCGTGTATATCTTCACACTTGGCAGATGCATATGCGATAATTTCGGATCAGACAAAATTAAAAAAAACATTTATTGTATATCCCGTCTGTGTTTTATTTATAGAGAGCACAACTTTCGTCCGTCCTTTGAATGCAATAAAAAACATAATTATCTATGACACTGGAATTTTGTAATTATTCTGTGTAATTAGTTTTGAATCATAGTTTACAATATTTTTGTATGAACAGGATGTCACATATTTGACTAAATGCCACGCTCTTTTTTTTTAATGCATTCATGTTGACTTTTAATATTTTTCACCGTTCTTATTATCACAACTGTCATAATTATAAAATAATATGCCGACATTTTATTTATCTTCTAAATTTATATTTAGTATTTAGTCAAATTTTATAGTATTTATATAATTTATTACTTCTTATGACTACCAAATGTCATAATCAAGAGTTTTCTCAAGCTATGCATGTCGAAAAATGATATTGATTTTATTACTAATTGTTTTAGGAATATTTTTACCGTGCTCCCTCCAGCAGTGGAGCATATTGATCTACGTAGTGTGAAGATATCCGCTTCAAAAGTAGAAGTAGTCGTCGTCAATATTGCAGAAACACGTATATTGATTTTTTTAACTTAAGTCAAGTTTAACATAAGTCACTAAAGTTTTGTGTTATTTTTTGCTACCCCTTATTATTATTGGCACATTTTTGCATTAACACATATTTTTTACATTTTTTATATATTTATATGTTATCGTAGTAAGTTACTTCTCTGGCTAATATTGGTCTGTATGCCCCTGATAACTACCTAAGAAATCGAGAACA
>JAGVSQ010014243.1:0-10705 GCA_022683975.1 Rhyacophila evoluta
TAAACTTATAATTTGTGATATTACAACATGTATTAAGTAAAATAAATAAATAAATTGCCGAAATCCTTTTGCTCCATTTTTGAAGCAAGCACGATATTAATCCATAAGCGAGTGAATATTACCATGCTCTTGTCATATACTCATTTTGCCTTAATTTTTTAATGTGTAAAATTGTATTTATTAAACTGAAGTATTTTATATTTGTTATATGTCTCCCTGGGGGCCGAATGGTTTGAATGGTCGTTTTGCAGCCGGAGATTGTGAGTTCAAATCTGAAAGATGCTGCAGAATTTAAAAAACATCAAAAGATACAGGATTGAATGCCCAATTGATTGAGCGATCGACTGTTAATTTTTGTGAAAAAATCTATCGATAAAGACTTATTGCAGAGATTTATATAATTCATTTCTGAATTGGACGTCTTTACGTCATGTGGGTATGCTGACATTTTGGAGTGGACATTGTGAAGGAATATATGATAAGTTCCACTACATTTGCATCACAAATTAATATGTGATAAGTCATCTTAGATCAGTTAATAGACAACGAATTACAGCTGAATCCTTTTTTGTTATGTTTCAGTTTAATTAGCGCTAGTGCAAATGAAAGGTATTTTGTGTCTCTAAAAGAAAAACTATTTCATCATTTACCCCTTTTCTATAATACTTCAATATTAAATCTTCTCAACACACACGATGTTCCAAGACGACTTAGGTGAAACTCAGTTTCCAACAAACACCATCTCTCAGCGGTATTGATTTTGATACAATTGTAATATTACATCTGTAATTTTGTACCTTATGTAACAGTTTTCTGCGTACTTTTTATCTGTGGAATGACGCAATTTCGAGTTGTAAGAGGCTGCCAAAATTATTTTGGCCGAGGAAGCTCATCATTAAAACTTTTTTCTCTTATGTTTCGTCAGCTTTACTTCGCTTTTAAAAAAATATGCGATAAAACGTTGCGTCATTCATCTGAGATTGTATCGATTGTACTGTGTTAACCATTGCAAATTAAAACCACGTTTATCTTTTACTGCCAAGAAGAATTTATTGCTATTTAAAGAAATCAAAAACCTGCTCGTTGGTTGCATATTCAAACACCTATGTTTTTGATGATATATAAAAATATCATTAAGTATTACAACATAATCTCTTAGACGTATTCTACATTTACTCGTAACATCTTAATTTTATAAACATTCAATGTTGAACAACAATATGTATACTGTTTGCGACTGCACCGAAGAATACTAGCAAGGAACATTTGAATGTAATTAAGCAGAAGAATCCAAGCTACAAATTGAAAATTTTCGTTTTATTGCATATAATGCTTCGAAAACATCAATACTGTGATATGACAAAGACACGCAACTAAAAATATACACCCAGAAGAAGTAATCATTGTTTTTTCTAATCCGCGTATTAACAGTTCACAAAAAATAGTATCTATAAAACATCCTTGTGGTTCAAACGTTTTTGGCTTTGGAATTTAAATATAACGTTACTTAAATAATAAAAATCTTAGCATAGTTATTAGTAGTTTAAATGGAAACTTATAATAAACGATTTTTACAATTTGTCACTTGACTCAATTCACTTCGAAAGGTTTTATATGATGATAATTATCATTATTTGTTGAATTTGTGGAATCATATGATTGTGCTCGAAGACTCCAAGCTACAAATTGAAAATTCTCAATTAATTGCATATAATGCTTTGAAAACATCAATACTTTAATATGACAAAAACACCCAACTAAAAATATACACCCAGAAGATGTAATCATTGTTTTTTCTAATCCGCGTATTAACAGTTTACAAAAAATAGTATCTACAAAACTTCCTTGTGGCTCAAACGTTTCCGGCTTTGGAATTTAAATATAGCGTTTCTCAAATAACAAAAAATCTTAACATAGTTGTGAGAAGTTTGAATAGAAACTTGTAAAATGCGAGTTTCACCATTTGTCGCTTGGCTCACTCCACTTCCGAAGGTTTTATATGATAATTATTATCATTGGTTTAATACATGGAATCATATGATTCTGCTCATTTGATACAAAATATACAATATGTACAAGTAAATTTACTTCATTGATTGATTGTTAGTATACCTTTTGACATCATTTGTATCCAATTGCTACTATAAAATATAATCGTTTGTATCCAATGATTACACTAGCACACAATAATTGTAAATTGTTATCAACTATTTTATCTACCCTTGTTATATTTTTATGGTTTTTCCATGTCAAGTGATTATATTTAGTTTTTAATAGCTTAGTACAGTAACGCAATATACCACGCTCTTCCTAATACATCACTTTTAAGGGTGTCTTGAAAATTTAAGTACTGGATAGCATTAACTACCCTTGCATAATATATCATTTTGAGGTAACGCAGGGGCCCTTTTGTATTATATTGTGGTGCAGTTGAACACGTCAATGACCGGAACAGTTTTTAAATTATTTATTACATCATCTATTTTATTTAAATTACAAATATCCACACCACTAGAAGGCTCAAATGGTCAGATTAAATTGTTCTATGTAAGAATTAATAAATGTTCAGTACGTCTTTTGATGATGGGTAGAAGCTAGTACTTGATATCTGGGCTGGTTTGGAAGAAATTGATGGTAACCGCCAGGAAAAGTGAATGTTAGTTTTATTTTACTTTGAAATATTTAAAAAGGCATAGTCAAGGATGAGGTGGAAAATTGTTTTAAAACCGGAAGTTGTGGTTTTGAATCCTGAAGCCACATAAGAAATAAAAATAATTACGGTAGAAGGTAGAAAAAGTAGGGTTGGATGTTCGATAGATTAAGCGATAAACTGATAACTAATAATGTCTCCCCGGTTGGCGTAATTGGTGGCGTGCGCGTCTAACAATCCGGGGAATGCAGGCTCGATTTATCATCTGACGGATTTAAAATGATATGAAAAAATGCAAGACTGGATGGCCATTTGATTGAGCAATTGTCTGACTCTCGTGAAAAAATAATCTGTGACGTCTTCGCATTGTGAAGATCCACGAACTCTACTATAAGAGTGGATATATATTCACACTGTATGGATCTACCATATGCCCAACTTTAGGAGCAAACACGGTATAAAAAAAATCTTTCAAGATATGTCAAGGCACGATTTCAAATTGTGATTGTTTGTATTCTCTATGTTCTGAGAGGATTGAAAAAAGGTTATTGTTGATTATAATTGCTAAGTATTTAAAAAAATAAATTGGTACCAATTTCGTGACGTTGAAGTTTTCAGACATGCAAGGTATCGGTTTTAAATCTTACTGTCCTGTAACAAATAGATATTGGGGGATATATATTCCAAATATACTAAATACAAAGCCTTCATAATTTACGTATTCCATATAAAAATCTTTATAATTTCAATCATGTGATTAGGAAATAAAAAACTTTATTCAATATCAATAGACATAATTATATTTTGTTTAATTTAAAATCATGTGTGTATTAGATGAAGTTGATATGTTTGTTCGACACCGTTAATCACTCATTTAAATGTTACATTACATTTCATAAAAGAAGAAATAGAGTATTCTGAGCGGTTTGTTACAATGATGTAGTGTATCAATGCTATCTGCTTTAGAATATACACAGTAAAATGATTTTTTTTATATCTAATTACAGTAATTAATCTAGCAGATTTTGCGCAATTTGAATTTAAATACATTTTTAACTGGATTGGGTTCCAGTACTGATGTATTAGACATGGTAAGGCATGAGTGCAAGATATATTCATGTAAAAATTAATGTATGTATAGTGAATAAGATTAAATATTGATATAACTTGCAATCTTATAGCATCATAAAAATCAGTCTTATTAAACGAAAGTCGTACCTACAGTTGATACTTTTTGAAATTTAAGAGAGAGAATAATTCGGAAAACCATCTTTATTACACGAACAACTTTCCCCAGGAGTCGAATTAAACTAATTTATATTTATATAACACCTATTTACACTCGAAAAGATATTTCCACTGAAAATTTTCTAGCATTAAGGTAATTGAAGCTGATTAACCTAACTCGCTGGTAAAATAGAAAATTTCTTTTTCCTTTAAAGCTCTTCTTTCAATAAATAATATGACGTTTGGAGTGTGAATAATTTTTGTCCGTATTTAAATGTGTTAAGTCTCTCGGCTTATTTTCGTAGAGCTTTTAAAATTTCGAAGTCATTAAAATGTAGCCGGTGTTGTCTTGTGTATTGAAACACTGCTCATTATTTTCGAATCAATTTAAATAATGGCAACACTAAGAGACTAATTTGCATTCGCCAGGCGTGTAATGAAATTTTAATGATAGCGATGGCTGTTGAAATTTTAATTAAATATTGATAGAAATTTTCACTGATTTTACCGATCGCCATAATAGTATTGAGATACTCATATCGATGGTTTAACGTGAAAATTTGATCAAGCCCAATTTTGAAAATTTTACAGGAAATGAAAGCGATACATTATTCATAATTGGACTTTAGACATATCAGCGAATTAAAAATTTACAAATATATTAAACTTCTTTTATACCATTTTATATACTACCCAAAGTGGAGCACATGGATCTACACAGTGTGAAGATATCCACTCTTATGAGTATATGGATAATTGCAATGTGAAAACGTCTTGACAGATTATTTTTCACGAGAATTATTTGCCATAAAATTGCTCAACCCGATGGTCATCCAGTCCTGTATTTATGATTTTTTTTTAAATCCGACTGATGGGAAATTGAACTCGCATTCCCTGGATAGGTACGAACGCTAACAACTACGCTGTCTGGGAGGCAATTTATTTCAGTCAAAAGTAGTGCTTCCTAGTTTTTCATGCCACGGGCCCCTAAATTAGATAAATACATTCAGAAAACCCCGAAAAACCAATTATTAAAGATGTAAATAAATGGATAAATTTCCAATCGATGGCCTAAAGCGTAAAAGTCCATATTTTTTTAATTTTACAGGAGAGTGTAAAAACTTCTTATTTTGCTATTTATTTTTTCGATTATGTTGTATAAAAACACATTTTAAACTATTGTTCGTAGAGCCGATTACGAAAGTCATATTTTTAATAGATCTGACTCTAAAATAGCAGTCATATATTTTTCAGAATAGGTTTGAGATCCGAATGAAATTGTCAAATTTTCTTGTGATATTATTTTAGATGTATTTAAATAACTTAAAAACACCAAATTAATACGCGACATGCATGTAACATGGTGAAACCATATATATCTATCTATATATCTGCCATATTGGAGCATATGGATAAACACAATGTAATAATATTCAAGCTATCGATTATAATCCAAAACCTGTTTTAACATTACAGCTTTTTAATACATTGTTTCCATTAATTATTACAACGCTTAATACAACACGTTGTAAAGTGCTCAGTCAATAAAATTTTCCCCACTCAACATAATTGTTGCCCAGTAGGGAGATCTTTATTACTCGTATATCTTGAGGTAAGTGTTGCCAATTTAAACAAAAAAATAATTTTCCTCGCTAAAATTTTATGCGAGGCAGTTTATGAATGAATCATTTTCTAAATGAGTTTTTTTATTATAAATCTCTCAGATTTTTGGGAAATTTTACATCTTTGTAATCGTTTTATGAAATGGTTTTCCAAGTGAGTAAAGTGGCAGTACAGCCTACGAGAATGCAGGCTTATGATTGATTAAGTTGCCGCTATGCGAAGCTTTCTCGTTTGCTTCAGTTGTTCATATTTGGCTATTAAATATATGTTTTACCCCCTAACTTTTTTCTTACTCCTTTTCCCATATCTTTTATCTAAGTGGCGCATATGGACACCACGTGTCGTCTCCAAGAATCTCTGTCACCCACCAGTATTTTCGTGATCTCTCAAGTCATATCTGCATCCCCCAGCTTCGCCTAATACATTATATAGATAGTATTCTGTAATATTATGTATATAATATAACTGGTCTTTAAAGAATAAGCAGGTTAAGTTAAGACTCTTTTGAGGCATTCGCAATATGTGGCCTAGCCAGGTCCAGCGTCACAGCTTTACTTTGCCAGTGATTGGTGGCTGCATGGTCGGTACTCTTATCTTCATTCTTACACCTGGTCTTAATTAGGCGTACTGATGTCTAGAAGCAATATACTTGATTCTATAACTCAATTGTAAAACAAAAACGTTTTCTCTACATTGCACACTAATCCTCGCTGATGTGAAATGATATAGCCTAAAATATAACAAAGCTCTCTCATCATACTCTTTACCAATAGTCACGTTGCTATATGTATTATTTTGTATTGTTTTTGTGTAGTGTTTTTTAAACACGTAGAAGTATTTTGGATGTAGCTTTCCAAAATCTTGGATAGCGTCACTAGTACTCCATGAATGCTATTCTAACCAACTACGCTTTGTTAATATTGAAACTTTTACTAAACATTGTGAATAAAAAAAAATATGGAGAAATGTTTATGTAACTATTTAACTCATTATGAGTTATTTTTTATCACTGACAAAAGCTCGGCCACATATCGCGGATGCATCAAGACAGTCTAAACGTAACCCGCCTATTCTTTAAGCCGAACAATCGTCGTCATCTCAAGGCAACTAAATACTATCTATAGAATGTACTCGGCAGAGTTACGGGATGCAAATATGATCTGAGAGAACGCAATATTACTGGCGGGCGATATGGAATCTTGGAGGTGGAAGGTGGTTTCCATATGCTCCACTTAGGTAGCCGATATAGGAGAAGGAGTGAGAACAAAGTTAGGGGGTAAAACATATATTTAATAGTCAAATATAAACAACTGAAGCAAACGAGAAAGCTTTGCATAGCTGCAACTTAATCAATCATAAGCCTGCATGCTCGTAGGCTGTACTGCCTCACTCAGTTGGAAAACCATTTCATAAAACGATTATAAAAAAGTAACATTTCCGAAAGAGAAAAAAAGTTATTTTTGACCTAGTTTTGTGGGTTTCATTCACGGTTTTTGAAACTGGATTGTGTAATGATCCAAAACGTTGAGGTAGGATGTTGACAAAATTGTAATTCACTCAACCATCGGAAAATACATCAAAGAACGACGCAAGTGATATAGGTATAACATATTATACTCGCAGTTTGAAGGTCTATGGAATGGAAATAGTAATATGCATATAAATAACTGACCTGCTTGTGTAGAGTCCGATATGTAATTAAGCGTAGGCAAAACCATCAAGAGCCTTCCATGCATGACGAAATTACGGCGTCCCATTTTCCGACGCATGGGAAAGCGACGCCGACGACGCCATGACTCGCCGGGAGGGTGTAGAAGTTAAATATAATAAGGGTAGTGTACAAGCGATTTGCCCTCGAATATTGTCTGCGTATTTTGTAAGTGTTTTCGTGAGTTTTAGGCAAAATGAAAATTTTGATTGATTAAGTTTTTGGGTCTTATGACGCGGACATATTTTAACGTCATTTTGGGTAAAAGCTGGCACTTAATAAATTAATAGTTGGCTTTTATTCAAAGCCTCGGCAAATTTGAAAAAAAAATGTAAACTTACTTAATAGTATATTTAAAAATATAGCCAAAAAGGATGTTTATTATTCATTTTATTTCTGACTAGCTGTATCCGGCCACGCGGTGCTGTGGCTTAGTCCGGTTAAGTGGAAAATAAAGAAAAATGAAAGAGCACGTTTCTAATATTTTTAATTTCACATTGTTTGTAGATTTACAATATATTTGTTGTACCATTGTTTGTGCAGATATAGAGATTGTCTAGTTTGCCGACTCTAGAACACGCAACATATAATTGTCTATGTAAGAAGCAATCCGTGTCTAGGACCTAAAGCGCACAATTCTAAAGATTGGCCAAACGAACGTTTTCATTTTTATTTAAATCTATATTATGCAATATATAATTATATAATAGTAGGTATATAAAAACACGCGCGTATTTAAATGCAACGTTGTGTCAAAATTTCAAAGTAATCGGTGAAGAGCTTTTGGAGTTTTAAGATTTTGAATAAACGAACATTTTTATTTATATATAATACATAGAGTGATATATAATAATTATATACATTTGTATCGGTATAATTTTTTTTCAATTTTTGTGTAATTATTTTCGATGAATTGATTTATGTCCATTTTAGCAAAGTCCTGCACTATGTCGGTATTACAAAATCAAAGTTGATACCAGATGTTTAGAGTAATTTGTGTATATTCAATTAATTTGGCATCCATATTAACTCTTTGTGTTTGTTGGTTGTTTAAATCATGCTTGCTCCAAAAGTGAAGTAGACAAGTCTCAATAGTGTGAAGAGAACTATTCCAGAAATAGAGTAGATATAGATTTTCATATTTTTAAGACTTATGTTGACAGATTTTTTTAGCCAATTATCACCCAACTGCTTATCCCATTAAGCTTTCAGTCCTGTGATTTTTTTAAATCCATCAGCTGTGAGGATCAAACTTGTTTTAACCTCTCGGCCAAAGTAACCTCTTGGCTACCTGGGCAAAAGCTTGACTACATAATAAATATTTTTCACCGTATCCGCTTTAAAAGTAGATCACTTGGATCTCAACATTATGAAGATTACCACATGATCATGTGACTTTCTGTAAATACTTATTATAACTTGGACCCATCGGGCCACCTGATTTGGTAGCTAAAAGGGCAAATTTCATTGTTTTTAAAAATTTCCAACGTCATACAACGAGCGTGATGATCACTTCACATAAATTGCTTGACCAAATAAGTATCTATTTTTTTCTACTATCTTTTTTTCTCATTCTATTTCTTTTAATTTCAGCACACTTGAGTGCATGGTCTTGTACAATTTATATTTACCCCTGGGACATTCCCGTCAAATAAAGTAGATCGCATCTCGATATCAGGGCTTTGGGATACGCCTGATTAAGACCACGTGTAAAGACGGGGCGGGTGGATAGAGGGCACATTCAGGTGATGACTGATAAGGTCATCTCACAAAGTCGGTCAGTATTCATTTCTCATGCCGCGATTTATTCTGACCCTCAACTAAGATGCCCTCCATGAAGAAAACATGAAAAAATGTGGACTAACTGAAATAGTCAAAATAATTGAAGAAGTTATCTTAAAATCTAGGAGATAAATTTGAGAATGTGTTAGCAGCAATTCACTTAAGCAATCGAAAATCTAGTCCGCATCTTTGATTTTTAAAAAATCTCCAGAAATTCTAAGAATCGAAGTCATTATCTTTGACATTGAGGTACGTCTAATTACTTCTTGACCACTTGATATATGTGGTTATAAATATGTGGCTTATACTAAATCTTTTAAAATCTATTTAGAAAATAATAAACGCCTTTAGTTTGATAAAAAAATAATGAATATGTTACACACGACTAATAGAATCGTGTTTTTAATTTATGTACATAGAAATAAAATCTAATTGTTTTTTTTTAGCTAGAAGAATGAAAATCCACAAAGTGCGTTCACCTCTGTGAATTGGGCAAGCACATACCATTAGCAATCTTCCCCATCCCTCATTTGTTATTTGGCTTTTTCGACCCTCGGTAGTCACCCTGTTACGGGTGTATTTATAATAAATGTTTTGTTTTTATTAAGCCGGTAGTTTCGAATTTCACAAGGGTTTTTTTTGCGTTTGAAATAGAAATAAAAATCGTATTAATTTTGTAAAAAAATTACACTATGAAAACAATATCATAGGAAATATTATGTAAAATGTATTTCTGTAAATAAATTTTTATACCGGATTAAAAAATTCTTGCATTAGATAGTAAAACACTTATAAGTCTTTTTATTGTATATACATAAAAATCTATTGAAAATTTCCACCCCGAAAATGAAGTACATCGACTGTCGACATAACCCTAGTTTTTTCGATAATCACAATGGATATAACTTAATACACTTTTTATCAACAGGATGGAAGTTGCAAATTCTGAATTAATATCTAAATTAAGCTTTTAAGTTTCAAAATGGGATGGTCTGTGAAATTCGGGACCAGATAAAAAGGACTTTCACAACATGGATTTTATTTAATTTTAATAAGCTTTATAGCTTATACCCAATTATTTGGGTAAATAACACACCAATTGTAGTCTTCGTGCACTTTAAAGTTGTGTATATTTAATGTTTTAACTCTTAGTCCAAAACCATTAAATAAACATTTTGTGGCTCCTGTAAAATTATTATTCACGAGAATTGGTTGGCAGACTATTGCAAAACCCAACAGATGTGGGGATCGAATCCGCATTTCTCGGATTGCGAGCGTCGCGTGCTAACCTCTACGCTACCGTGGAGACAATCGGAGATATACCGTTTGCCACCGAGGAGACTAAAATAAAAGCATATGATGTATTTATGACATGTTTTATTTACATTCTCTAAGCGTATGGGTACCATATGTTACGTCCAAGAATCTCTGGTACGTAAGAGAATTGATGTCGAGAGGCTTTGGAGCAGTAGGTTATTAAAAAGATCTAGCGTATGCTTAACAGGTTGTTTAATAGTTGATTAAGTATTTTTATAATTAAATAAGTTAAGCCCAATAGATTAATGATATTTTTTTTTTGCTAATTAATTCCATTACATTAGGGATTTACTATCACTAATGATAGTTATTAATTTCACCGATGATAGTTACTAATTTAAGTCTATAAATAGTAAGTAACAATAGGATTTATTGGTAGTATGTTATATGTTCGCTCA
>JAGVSQ010014244.1:0-10704 GCA_022683975.1 Rhyacophila evoluta
AAAGTATATTTATTAAAGTATCAGAAAAAATAATGTCTTCTGTAATTTAAAACTAGACATTTCCTGACAGATTTTTAAAGTTAATTGGTAGTTACTTAATTATTTAAGCCATTCTGCACCTAGTTCCGCATATTTGAGTTTTTTTAAATCCTGCAGCTATGATGGAAACCTTTTTTCCAGGCCGCAAATATAAAAAGCCATCATTTTAAAATTAGACATTAATTCGGCATTATCAGCTTATATCATTTTGATAGCGCGTGTATTACGCTGTATACGTTCTAATTATCGAATAAAAACTATTTCGAAAAAAATATTCTTGCCTTTGTAAAGTCAATATTTATATAACTGTCTGAAAATAAATATCAAATATTTGTTTTTATAAAAAAATTTAGCTAAGAAAAACTTATTTAAAAAACTCTATAAAGTATTCTCGTCTTATTTCCTGGGAGATTTTTTTCATTTTCTTTCTGTTTCCCTTTGATCAATGATCTGATAGTAACAGGGTCACATAAAAAATCCCGGATCGTGAAGAAGTCATCTCTCTCACCTCTAAACATCATCAACGGGAGTTCCCGGTTTGATAGCCGCCAACAAATCACCTGGCGTAAAAATATTACGACTCTCCTAGTATCCCGGTGTCGAATCGCAAGTAGGGTTGTCAAAAATTACCGATATCGATTTTTTAAATTTTACTTGAAGAAATATTATATAAATAACTCATTTACGCATTACACACGCATATTATGCATTACTGTTAAAGTGTTAAATGTAATATACATTTAAATTTACCGCATTAAGATTATTATTCATGGAAATTTTCTATATCTCAATAAAAAATGACAATATCAATCAGTGAAGATAATTTATCACTATATAGGAATTATTATTTGCAATAAAACTTGAAATGAACTACATTCAAACATAGGATTCGGCCATCGACAATTTTCTAGTAGATATTTAATCACAATATACATCATATCATTTGGCTTATTCATTATTTTGGTATCCACATTTGTAAAAAATATAAATTGTATGTTTATACTAAATAGCGGAAGGAAGTAAAATATCTAAGAACGTGTTTTTGACATGCGTTCATGTAATATTATCATTTGACTCGAAGAACAAGACAAAAACTCGATGGTCTTAATAGATTTATTTAAAATGAGATAATGTTGTTTCAGTGGATTTAGTTTTATTTGATACTAATCATTAATGATAATAAAATTTATAGGGCCAACGTAAGATCTGATAACTAATAGCCTAATAATTGCATATATGTAATTATTTATGGATCAACTTGAGTTGATCTATATCTTTTTTGTTTTGATCGAGTTGAGTTCAATTAAATTTAGCATGAAATAAAGAATACTTTGCAATTTTTTTAATAATAAGTTTAATTAAAAGTATGACAATACCGATGAATAATACCGTGCGTAAAAACTAGTGAATACAATCAAATAAAGTGACAACCCTAACCTTTAGTTTCTTGCCCTCTTCATTCTTTTCCCGTTTACTTCCTTGACTACAAAGTCCAAACGACGGTTGTAAATATTTGTATTGTCTTATTGAGTAAAGCTTGGTTTATAACGAAAAGTATTAAACATAATATTATTTCCCTACAGAATTATTATAATTAAAAAAACAGCAAAAACTCAGCAGATAATATATATTTTTCCCTGTCCGCTGGAAAGCGAAGCATATGGATCACAGTGTGAAAATGTGTGATCCGAAAGTGGAGTCAATTTTCAATTTTTTATTTTATTAGTTGGTTGTTAGCCAATTGCTAAGCCTAATGATCACACAGTCCTATATGTAAGCTTTGAAGTGAACGCTAACCTTTCAGCTACTGAGAAGACTTACTTGGTTAGAAGTATTATAATTTTATATTAGAATTATGTATATACATAGTGTAAGAAAATTTTAATTTTATTTATTTTTAGCTTCAGCATACTTCAGTGTGTGTTGAACTAAGAATTGAGTAATTCATATTAACATCCGGGATATTAAAGTCAAATAAAGCAAATCACTTCTCGATATCAGAACTCCGTAAAACGTTTGATTAAGACCAGATATACGTACAGGATGGAAAAAACATGGGGCACAGTTTAGACTTCGTCTTCTCTTTCATCTTAGTCATAAACTATAAAGTTTCGACTGTTCTATGTATGTAAACTTAGCAAACAAAACTTTTATCTAGACTTAAATTCTATATTTTCTTATCCCCATATCATATTTTTGATCTTCAAAGCAAAATTAGTTCCTTATACGACTTTTTTACAAGATTTGTTCTTGTAGTAGAATGATGCTTCTTTTTAAAAATATGGAGATAGATCATTACAATTTATAACGAGAAAATCTACTAACTTGAAAACGATTAAAATAAAACCTACATATTCATACTTTGAAACCAAATTATATTGTTTTAACGTCCATTTTTTAAAATAACGGAGTTAAAGTTAATGTAAATTTCCAATCAATTAGATAATTTAAACTGTATTATACTGTAATTCTATTTTTCCATAACATAGCAATCACATAGTTAAAAAAAAAATAACCTGGATACTTTCATGTATTTAAATTACATTTGTTTTCCATATTCTGAACATTAATTTGACGGTTAGTCTATAAGAGAAAAAAAATAAAGCGACGACTTGAAGATCAGGTGCAAAGACGAGGAATTTATTTAGCGGAAGAAGAAGAAATTGATTTTAGCGTGGAAGTCAGGCTTAAGGATAGCACACCTATGTCATTTCAGGTGGGTGCAATATTATTGCCGGATTCACTTAGCGATTTTTACAGCCGCTATCAATCCGCACTTTGGCGCCATTTCCGGTGGCGGCCGCACCATTTTATTGTTACCTTTTTAAGATGTGTTTCCGGATTTTACGATGACGTAAGTGGAGAGAAGATTCTTTCTTATATATCTGATAGAAAATAATATATTGTATCATCTCAAGACGTATATCTGTAATAAATACAGGGGACGATGATTTGTAGGGGCAACTTACAAAATCATGAGTGTTCTTTCTTATATGATCTACTCAATTATCAATATTTATATACTATTTAACTAAAATCATTTATCTCTGCTATATTTGCTCTCTATGTGGAGCATATGGCTACCACATGACGCCTCCAAGATTCTCTGTCACCCGCCAATCGCCTCGTATGCTTCCAGGCCTCTACCAACACTCTTTACTTCCGCTGAGTACATCCTATAGATAGTATCCGACGGTTTTCTAGGTCACCGGAATCCTACCAGTCTAAAAAAGAGACAAATAGGAGTCAGACTCTCCGGATGCGTCCGCAGTACACGACCCAGCCAGTTCCAGCGCCGTTACATGACTTTTGGTGTGGCAGGGGGTTGTCCCGTCCGCTCCCTTACAACATCTTTATAAAACAATATACATATGTTAAATAATTAATATTCTTCCGTTTAATTTAGTTAAATCAGTTTTAAAAGACATCAATAATATTTAAAACATTATCCTTTAAACCAATTTATATTGTTGTAAATGTTTGATATCCCCGATAGCCGAAATGTTTTCATGCGCACCTTGCACTCGGAGAATAATTCATACGACTGTAGCCCTCAGTTTTTTTCAAAATAGATTTTTTTCACCAATGACAGTGGAAACAACTCAATACACGTTATATAAACAACCTTTAAGCTGCAAATGCCCAATTAATATCTAAATTCAACTTTTAAATTTTGAAAAAAGATGGCCAGTCAAATTTGGGATCAGGAAAAGGGACCCTTACTACATATTAACTTTATCGGTTTTTCCTAAAAAAACTTATTTAATTAAAACCAAAATGAATAAATAAAACCCTAGTTTTAGTCTCCATAAACATTAAAGTTGTGTCTATTCAATATTTAACTTTGGCTGAAAATCATTAAGTAAACATTTTTATGCCTCCTGTAAAATTTATTCTGTGTGGTTTACGTCGTATTTCTTTTATTAAGTCGATATTTTAAAAACATTTATATAGTATCCAAGTTTTTGAGTACGGTTTTTAATTGGACACTTAAAAAAAAAGAGTATTTGTAATCGATGTTTTTCTTACTACGTTTCTCTTTTTACATGATATACGTTAAAATATATTTGTATCTTAATATTAACAAAATATTATCTCAGCCTTGTTTTTAGAGTATTATATACTATTCAATGATTTCCCTACAATAAATAACGTCATATTACAGTGTATACTTTTGCATTCTGTTCAAATTTTTGTCTTGGGATTCAGATGTCAAAATATTGCTTCATATGAGTAAAAGGGATGGGGTCCGCTGGGATCACAGAAAGGCTTCGACAGAATCATATAACACGACGAAATTTTTACAAGAATTGTCCTTCTGGTAGAAAAGTAATATTTAAAAAAAAATGGATATAGCACATCACAATTCATTACGCAAATAATGTTTTAACTTGAAAATGATTAAAATAATGCCTCTCTATTCATAGTTTGATTTCAAATCATATTGTTCTAGTGTCCAATTTTTTAAATAACTGCCTTAAAGTTTATGTCAATTCTTAAGTGTAATCTGAAATTATTTCATAAATATATTCTAATGTTTCTATTTCAATATTATCGGTAAAATTCAATTGACTGGATGACGAATATCTCAATCCAATGAATCTAAATACTAACCATAAACAGTTTTATATCTTCTATTTGGTGCTTTCGGTTGAGCTGAATAGTGTATCTTGCTAAGTCCCATTTCAATTAATTCATGGTATATATTCGACACGTTTTAACGTTCTTTCGATCATATATCAATCTTCTTCGTGTCACTAATTTCTTTTTTTTTGTATTAGTAGATATTAGCTAGCATCAGGTATTTCAACGATATAACATCAAAGACTTCATCTGCAAACCACTCAACTCTATTTGTGTAAAATGTTAAGGAGCAATAAAAAACTGAATACTGCATGCCATTTGCGGGTCATTTTACGTATAATTTGAAATCTGTGTGCTATTGAAAAATCAAGCTGAATAAAATAACATCAAACTTGATTAACAAAATGTGGAGTTATCTTGTTGGCAGATTAACCCATCGATATGTTTATGATGTAACAGCTATAAATCAATCTTAGAGTATTGACTTCCTTAAAATAAAATGGAATTGTACGATAAATAATAACGGAGCAAGAATACATCCTTGTCGTACCCCGAACATATTGGTTACTTGCAATATTCTCCCATCTATCATACTTTAATAAATATAAATACCTACTAGTCTGAAACCGTTTAATACCTCTTTCACATAAATACTGGTAGGAGCTGCTAACCAAATCTGACAATTGATTCAAAATATGCTACAAATATAACCCATTTCAACAATAATTGTTAAGTGCCCAAAAACCACTATACTTAGCACACTAATGCCATGCTAATGAGAAAAAAATGATCTTATATATTATATTATATTGATGTATATATATAAGACATGTATGTAAAAAGATCTTTTGGTGTAGGGGTTTGATTATTATGTGTACCCGGATTTAGTTTTGATATATGGGATATCATTTTCTATGAGATGCTTGCAATATATTTTCGCATATACGTTTTCAAATATCACGATTGCTTCTGTTTCCGGTATACGTTGGACTTCTGTGTAACATTGAAAGTGCGTCATAAATAATAATTATTTTTTAGATATTTCTACAATTTCCATTATGTATTAAATTTTTATAAATGTCTACGAATTTAGATGTAACGATTTATTTATACGATTTATGTTAAGTGTTTTGTCTCTTTGAAAAATTTAGTATTAATTTGTTTTTACCAAGTCTGCTTAGAATGTCATAGATTTGGAGTCCCTGAGTGGATCATATGGCCATCACGTGGTGCCTTCATTCGCCAGTATCTTCACGTTTTCCTAGGCCATGCCAGCATTCTTACAAATGGCAGCGTTGATACAATCTCGACGGGCGTGAAGACTAAAACTAGTGTTTGTTTATTTATTGTATTAACTTATAAAGTTATTTAAGAAAAACCAGTAAAATTGACAAGGCGGAAGTTCATTTTCTTGATGGCAAACTTCTCAGGCCTTCGTTTTTTTGAACTTAAAAGCTAAATTTAGATACCAATACAGCAATTTCAGCTCATCCAGATTTTCTAATTTAAAAAAATGCGACAGATGGGGAATCGAACCCGCATTCCCCGAATTGCTAGGCGGGTACGCTACCAACGCGGGAGACAATAATTTATTGGCGCTAGTTTTAAAATTACGCCAATTACAAAATATGATATTGATTAAGTAAAAAATAATATTTAAACCAAGTAACGGCTTTGCAATGTACATACAGTGGTCTTCAACTCATAGCCCGCGGCTCGCAATTCGTACAAGTTCTGAATAAGGAGATACAAACTTTCAAAGTCCGCCCTGGGACCGATATCAGCGTCGGATCTGCGATTTTTTTCACAAAAAAAGCACTGAAAAATCACACCATAGTTTTCTGATACAAAAATGACACATGAATACACGTTGTTGGTCTTGAATAAACAATGCCTTTTTCATGGGGTAGATTTAGTCATGGATACATATCAATATGAAAGACAATGATCATATTACAAAATAATATATTTGATTGGCATATATATATCAAACAGTTGGTTTTCAATCGGTATATATTATTATTTTATATTAAAATATTTATTCTTCTTCCGTCACATCTACTACATATTAAACCGCATGACCGGCATTTATAGGATTCCTTGTTAATTACTAGTCAATTTGCATTTTCCCATAGTATGCGGACGCCTCTTAATTCCTCTGAATATCGTGTGAATAGTCTCAAGGATTGCATAAAAAAACAACTTATATCCCTTTGGAAGCATCCGCAGTACGTCTCTCTGCCAGTTTGCTTATCTCCGAGTTCTTCATGAAGTCAAACTACCTCTCTCCTAATGATAAACGCTGGACTGTAGATAAAAATGGCTGAGGGATAGATGAATTGTGATTATAGATCTCAGTATACTTCAGATGTATCTGTGGATATAATGATTTTACTGTTGGAAAATATTGCTATCTTCTCATTTGTTTTATTTTTCATTTTTTCTCCGAAAGTGGAGCATATAGATCTATACAGTGTCAATATTTTTGCTCTGAAAATGGAGTATATGCACGCAATATGAAGACAAGTCATGATAAATTATTTTCGCAAGAATTGGTTGTCAAATAATTACTCAATTCAATGGGCATGTTCCATTTTAATTTTCTTTAATCTAGCAGATGTGAAAATCAACGATGCATTCCTCGGAAGCGAGGCACACACGTTAACCCCTTGGCTACCGTGGAGACTGTTTTATATTTCACTATTTTCCAATGAAGTAATAGTAACAATTTCTGAATTTATTATAAATTAGTTGTACCCGGCCACGCGTTGCTGTGGCTAAGTCTAGTTAACATGATGACGCTGTTTTTCAAAAAAGCATGTTTCTACGTGTCACAGGTGTAAAATCTATATGATAATATTAATATTAATGTAAAAACACGCGCGTATTTAAATGCAATGTTGTGTCAAAAATTCAAATCAATCCGTGAAGACCTTTCGGATATTTAAGATTTTCAACAAACGAATGTTTACATTTTTATTTATATAGATATGCAAGTAGAAATATAAATTATTAATGCATATATATACATAAGAGAGTCAAACAAAATATGATATATATCGATACCCATAATTTAACAACATGCATCACACATTGTGAAATTTTTCAGGAAGACCAGAAAACTTTATATAAAAGTAAGTATTTAGAAATTAATTATAGCTAAATATACTTTTTTGAAATGATAATAAACATTAATTTACTCCGTGTATTTCATTCCCAGAGAACGGACCATGCAGCCACTTATCACTGACAAAGTAAAGCTGCGACGCTGGACCCAGCTCGGCCACATACTGCGGACGCCTCAAGAGAGTCTGAACCTGACTTCCCCTTTCTTCAACCCAACCGGTTGTCAGCATCCTGAAAGGTCTCTAAATACTATCTATAGAATATATTCGGCGGTGTTACGGGATGCAGATGTAACCTGGGAAGACGCAAGAATACTGGCAAACTACAAGGATTCTTGGATATGGCACATAGTGTCTATATGCTTCACTTATGGAACAGATATGGAAGAAGATAAGTATTTCATTTTCTTAAATTTACCAATACTCAGTCTTCGTCTCCCCAGTAGCGTAGTTGGTAGCGTGCGCGCCTAGCAATCCGGGAAATGCTGATTCGAATCCCCATCTGTCAGATTTTTAAAATCCGAAAAATACAGGACTGGTTGCCCATTGGGTTGAGTAATTGACTGACAAACAATTCTCATGAAAAATAATCTGTCAAAACGTTTTCACATTGCAGAGATCTATATACTCCTCTTTCGGAGTGGATATCTTCACATTGTGTAGATACATATGCTCCAAGCTGGAAGCGGACATGGTATCCATAAAAAAAAAAAATTATAACGTTTTTGTTCTTCTTGGACAATTTAATGTATACGCATTGTGAACGTATAGTCATCGATATGCAGGATATCAAGATGCATGTTGAGCGTAATGTGCAGTTGAAATTATTTCTTTTAAGAAAATTATCTTTGTTGCTACGCTGTGAAGACTAAATCAGTAATACTCGGAAGTATACTGTAATTATTAGACTAAATGTGACTACAATTTACTTCTTTTCATTCCATCAATGCCCAATTTACGTTGTATGGAAGTTACACTGCAATTTCAAGCGATTGAAGAGTGCCATTATCAAGTCCCCTATTTTTTTGAAAAGCGATTTTCACAATGCCCTCAATCGACTGCGATCGCTTTTTTATGGAAATTGCCACTTTGCTATACGATTTAGCTATTTTTTCTCTTATCAAATCAACATCCGTCCTTGCAATTTGGATACGTGAATCTGAAAGCGTTACTGACATATGTATACACAATCGAAATTACAGAGGGGTGTATCTATCTAGTTTTTTTTATTTTTTTAACCACCGTGTAGAAGAAGTTGATGCGTTATTTTCCAATAAGTGTGATTTGAACAATTTTCTAATTGAATTAATTTTTTTAATACCATGTTCGATCTCAACGTGGAGAATATATGAATCTACACAGTGTGAAGATATCCTCTCCGAAAGTGGAGTACATGGACTTCCACAATGTGAAGACGTTTCGACGGATTATTTTTCATGAGAATCGTTTGTCAGACAATTACTCAACCTAACCCATCCAGTCCTCGATGCCGGCATTCCCCGGATTGCTAGGCGCGCACGCTAACAACTACGCTAACCGGGGAGATTGTATTTTTTATTAATACACTATCTATACTTGGCCATTGGTTGCTGCGGTTTATTCTGGTTAAATGTAAAGAAAGAAACAGCCAGATGTACCCGGGCACGCGTTGCTGTGGCTAAATCTGGTTTAAAATAATGGAAAACAATATTGTTTTATCTGTGATATGTTTGAAATTTATAATAATAGATATATAAAAACATGCGCGTATTTAAATGCAACCTTGTGTCAAAATTTCAAAGTAATCGGTGAAAAACTTTTGGAGATTTTAGATTTTGAACAAACAAACATTTACATTATTATTTAAATAGATGTCGACTGTGAAAAGGAACAAGGACGTAACCTTAATTTTTTTAAAATAGTTTTTATTCGATGATCGCTCAGATCTCCACGATAGCGTAGTTGGTAGCGTGCGTGGCTAGCAATCCGGAGAGTGCGGGTTCGATTCACTATCTGTCGGATTTGAAAATTCTAAAAATTCAGGACTGGATGGTCTATTGGGTTGAGCAACTGTCTGACAATGAAAATAATCTAGACGACTTCACGTTGCGGAGATCTGCATACTCCACTTTAGGAGCGGATATCTTCATACTGTATAAATCCATATGGTATAAAAATATAGCAATGTATATAACTTAGTACACGTTCTATCAAAAGGACGTAAGTTGAAAATAGCGTCTAAATTTAGCATCAGGCTTGCCACTCGGAAAAAAGAGAAAAAAACTGTTACTTATAATATAGTAATCTGTTTTTTTTACCATGTTAACCTGGCGTAAAGTATATAAATCTACACAGTGTGACGATGTCCGCTGCGAAAGTGCAGTATATGGATCTCTGCAATGTTAAGACATACGTCGATGCATTAAATTTCACGAGAATTGGTTGTCAAAAAAATATTTAATCTAAAGTCTTGCATTTTAGATTTTTTAAAATCCAACAGATGTGGGAATCGAACTCGCATTCCTCAGAATGCTATATGCGCACACTTAACTTCTATGCTAGTGGAAAGATCTGTATATATAATATATTCCTATTTTAAGTAGTCACTTTCACAATGCTGAGATTTAAATATATTACACTTTTGAAAAAGACGATATAAAACTACCACATTAATTTCTAAACTAGTAGGATTTTTCATTTAAAATACAATATATTCCTAAATATCTAGCCTAAAATTACTGTCTAACAAATAAGAAAGGATGTTAGAAAATATATTTTAACAAAATATTCATGTTCACTGTTAAGTTGTAATAATAAACGCATCATTGTTAATTAATCGACAAAAAAATGACAAAGCTGTTTTAATTAATATTTTCGTCTGATGGTGCTTGATGGAAATTGATTTAAAATTCTAAATTATTGAAAACTGGTAAACTTCCATATGTGAGATCACTATTAGCGACCCGGGTTTCGCCTT
>JAGVSQ010014246.1:0-10703 GCA_022683975.1 Rhyacophila evoluta
ACAAAAAAAAAAATAACTAAAAAAAAAACTCTTTTAGAAATGATGAAATATTACACATTTTTTTAGATACTTTTCGAATACGACCCCAGATTTAATGTACAAAAATTGTAGCAATAAAAAAATCAGTTATGTTAGTAAGATTATTTTCATTATTATTGTGTAGATTAATATGTTTTTTCGAGAATTATTTCATTTGTCCCTTCACATTCGAATGATTGCGTTCTACACAAATTTATAAAAATCTTGTATTTTAGCAGCAGTATTTTAAAATAATATTTTTACGTTTCGAATAAAGAGCATTGTGGTGACGATTGCAATATAAAAGATTATCCTTACAGATAATTTTTACAGGTTAAGTTTTCAACCAGTCACTTAATATATATCCAGATTTTTTTAAATATAAGCTTTGTTTGATGCCGATACGAGATTTAAATCCACGAGTTCACGGACAATTCACAAGCGTGATAATGATACATAATGATAATTAAATCCGTTTCTGTTGGACAACGAACAAGCAGCCTGTATCATCATTCCAGAAATAAACAAATTGGCATCCCACCAAGGCACCAGTGTCTGGCAATCGAATTAACTATAGGCGGATATCTTAATCAATAACGACTTGTTGGTTTTAGTTCAACTCAAAGCCAACAGGTTTATTTGTAGTTTTTATATTGGTAATATTTCCAGGCATATCGAAAATCTTACACTTGACGTACCGTGTAATCAAATCCGTATAACTTCGAATCTACTGATTTGAACAATACACATGCTTTCGTAATTTATTCCCCTAATAATTTAACAATTATTGTGATCAGCGTCGAATATATATTGTAAACATTAATATTATGGTTCACGTAATAAACTGCGTGTGGAAATGGCGGAATTCTCACAGCCTTTTGACACGCTTTTGAATTTTCTTTAGGTTTTCCCGAATCGGGTCGATTTGTGGAAAATTATGACGGTACTAAATTATACAACTTTATTCATATATTATTTATAGGTCAACTGAATATTATCACAATTTTACCGCAGTACAAATCTAAAATTAAACAATTATACGATCATAAACATGATACTATATTAAAGGTGTACAACGTCTCTAGAATATACTCGAAACAAACTTTTAAAACTAGATTTGTTTAAAATATTGATGTTATATTAACGATCTAAAAAATTAATATATCCCAGTAAAATAATGAGTATTCATCATTCATTGTATACAATAAGTTCACATCCGCCGTGTAATGGACTATATTTTCGTACTTATTCGTACATATTAATTGCCATGTCCACATGTTAATGTTATTAATTTCTGTCATAGAGTTTTAATCGACATTTCCATGATTTGTTTATAAATTATTCCTGCACTAAAAGAATATCTAAATAATAATTGATTGCTTCATTAAAACTTTACAAATTAATTAAAATGTATAAATTAATCAAATTTTATCCATAAATTAAATAAATTCAATTTCCGCACATACAATATATAGAGTATTCAGATTACCCAAGCTAGAATTCTACGTTCATGTACGAAAACCAGTTCTATACCGGACTATTCGGTTAGTTTCTTATTACTTAAAACATAAAAATACTTTAAAAAAACTCACAGCTTAAGTTATATATTCCTCTAGTGAACCTCTTATACAATGTTTTTCTGGGTGATCAATTATGCAGTAACTCAATAAATTATTCCAAGTGATTACTAATAATTTTGATTATTAAAAATCCAGGGTGATTGAGATAATATAGCTTTAACAAAAAGTGTTACGAATTTGTCTGGAAACTGACGATATAACAGTATGAATTCATACATACTAGTATTTACATATATGCCTGCGAATATAACTCAGGTAAATATATTATTTGTTGATAATCGTGACTTGATGCGACACTTTGTAACACTTGAAATCGTTACCAAATTAACGACAGAAATTAAAAATAATCGGTTGATTAGTGACAAATCAAGCTTATAACTGAAATACAGCGCTTAAAAATATTATATAATATTTTTGTGCGTTTACGGTATTAACAGGAAATGGGATATCTATATATTATTCTACAGCGTTTTCCGATGCACAAACTGTGCAATAATAGGATATATCTTAAAGTTTGTCGATATCGCGAATGCACTCCGGAACATCCTAACTGTATGCGTGGTTATAACTTTAATGTTAACGTATTTAAATATTATGATAATGGCTTAGTTAGTTTACAATATAATGTTAGGTATCTAAATTAACGACCTTGTAAAATCTAACGTTTTCGCGTCTGCGGTGTATGAAAATATACACAACTGTAAACGAAAATTTATCATTTTCTAGCAGATAATTATTTCACGTCGACAAGCAATGCCTAGTATGATACACTCCGTTTACCGTTTCCCCATTTCGCGGAAATTATTGTAGTGCAATGCTAATATGACATCTCATATTATAAATCATATTTTCATATCCGACTTGTAGTATTTTGCTCATCAGTCAGTTAACCATGATTTCTCAATATTTAAACTAAAAACGTTTGACAAATATGTTTATTAATACATGTGTGACTGACATTTTAAGAAACCTTAATTTAACATAATTTTGCTATTTAATTTTATGCTAAGAGGTGTTGAGTTTCTTACACAGGCTTGGATGATTATAATTTTTATTTATTGAAACTGTCAAAATATATGGAAGATTTCAATATTCACTTATTTATTTATCTGTATGAAAAAATGTAGTGCAGTTCTAATTTACCATCAATAATGGTGTTACTACAGCTATTCATAAAACTAGTAATCACTTAAATGTCATAATAAATTATACCATTCCTATACTTGTAAAATAACATATAATCTTTAAAATCTTTGGCATTCATATCATGATAACTCATTATTGTTTTGTACACATTTTTGTGTATGTTTCATTATTCGAAGAGTCTTCTATAAATATTATTATAATATATAATAAGTATTGCTTGTACAGTATGTCTTTGACTTATTCGTAAGACAAATAATATATAAAAATGCTCCTTTTTGAGCTATAATTCAGTAGGTGCACATACTTGAAAACTATTTTCACAATATTTTAATAATGTATCATTAAAAAGCTACAGCGTCTGTCCCTATATCGACGAATGATCAAAACTTATTCAATTCAATTTTTCTAGTATTAAAAGTATACATTCTATTTTACACATAAACGTTATCGTGTTGAATTTTTTGATAAAAATATAATTAATTGTATCCATAATGATTAATTTATGACTCGACATGTTAAATGTTTGAGTATGGATGGTTCATAAGTAACTATTAAACTTAATTAGATTTAATGGTATGTACAAAACATTGGAGAGTCTCTCTGAAACAGCTGTGGCAAAAAGTAAGAAATACGAATTAGAGAATCGACCCTAGAAGTTATTGCTACAAAACATAATAAATACTCTAATGCATTGCTGATAATCTATTTTAAGTATTATATGCCAGATGTTATTGGTAATAATTATCATTTCAGTTGTAGGTATCTTATGTTTAATTTCCACAATTACAACATGGCATACGTTACGATATAATTTTATAATATATAATCAAGAAGTTTTGCGTATTAGAAATAATCTTGCGAATATATAAATGCGTGTCACCTCAGTAAACGCACATATGCGTGAGAATATTTTCGTTTCTGTGTATGTGTGATTGCTAATCGGCGCTCTCTAAATCCGTCGTCGCGGCGCTGATGTGACGTCACGACGCCTCGACTGCCACGTGAAAGCTTGATATAACCGCTGGCCGGCCAGACGCTGACGCGCCGAATTCCAAACTTCTACGCGCCTTGTCCTATTATATTATCGTTTATTCCAGGTTCGCTATTTTGATTATTCGTACTGGAGCCTTTCAAGTAAATGTACTTCAACTTCAACTCAAAAAGTTTAGATTGTATGCGTAGTTTCTTGAAACTTTTTAAAAGCTTGGTATTGTATAAACTCTCTTGAACTTACAGTATTTTTATTTATTTCATTAATATAAATGGTACTGAAACATAATAACTTTAAAATGTCAACAGCTCTTAGTTTATCCAAAAAAATCTTCATTTATTCAAAATGTAATGAATATTGTTATGACGACCCAACCCTGTTACTTTAGCTGCCATCCTATTGACATGTGGATGCTGCTATAAATTTGGTAATATACGCGAAAAATACTGATTTATATAATATATACGACGTACACTGAGCAAATTCTAAGCTTTGAAAACAGGTGCCTGCGGCGGATTCTGGGATACGGTGGTATGACTTCGTTTGAAATGAGAAGATGAGAGAACGAACCATGCAGCCACCTATCAGTGACAAAGTGAATGTGCGACACTGGACCTGGCTCGGCCATATATTGCGAATGCCTCAAGAGAGTTTGAACTTATTTCGCCTATTCTTCAAGCTGACTAGAAGGCCGCTAAATACTATATATGGAATGTATTCGGTGGAGTTACGGGGTTCAGATATGACCTGGGAGGACGCAAGAATACTTGCGGGTGACAGGGAGGCAGCACGTGGTGTCTATATGCTCCACTTAGAGAGCGGATATGGAATAAGAAGAAGAATATTAGAAGCTATATCACTGTACATTGAAAATAGTTTATCGATATTTAGCAAAAATAATTTCCATACCGCATACTTTATACTAGGCTATAATTCTCCATATAATAATTCAAATGAAAATATATTTCAAAATAAAATCATTTAATAAAATTGATATGTGATTATTGTGAAATCAGACGGCGTCAAATCAAATCATATGTCTACTTGAATATTAAATTCTCTTTCAATAAATAAATAAAATACTTCTAAATGATTTGTACATACGCCATGCTCGAATAATATTTGAAAAATCCATTATTCAATTTATCATCTATTTCTTTTGTGATTCATGTAATCGATTCGTATTTTGCTTCACCCACATCTTCCTCGAAATTCTCTATCGTAATGTGTTTATTTGAAATGAAGAGTCGGTGTATTCTATTTCACTTTTGGAATGGATTTATTGACTCATTATATTTATTTGTCGAATGTTCTACCATCGACTTATGAATAAATTGTTTACGAATCAAATCAACACAAGAGTAAACAACGATGTAAAAAAATCAAAGTCTTATACAATCTTCTTCTTTCATATTCGCCTCGTAAGTGACATTTGGACACCACATACTTTCTCCAAAAATCCCTGTCACCTGCCAGCACTCTTGTGTCCTTCCAAGTCATTCCTGCACCCCATAACTTCGCCGAATAGATTGTGTATGTATACTAGTATTAGTAGATTGGAGGCTGAAAATCATTTGGCTTGAAGAACAGGCAGGTCAGGTTTAGACTCTCTTGGGGCTTTCTCAATATGTTGCCGAGCCAAGTCCAGCGTCGCAGCTTTACTTTATCAGGGATCAATGGTTGCATGGTCCGTTGTCTTGTCTCTTCGTTACGAATGAAGCCATACCACCGTAGACCCAGGATCTGCCGCAGTCATCTGTTCTCGAAACTTACTATACTATACTACTGCTTTGTCCCTTTGTTGGGTGCCTTATTTTGCTACCGTAAAATAGCACTGGTAGAATGCATGCATCGAACAGGCGGAATTTGTTTTTTTTATCTTGCTTATAATCACAGATATTTCCCATGGAGTTGGAGGTTGCTCCTGATATTTCTATTCAAACTGCAAGTTCGCATTACAAGTTACAATGATCTGGAGTACGAAGTATCTATGAGTATGTGTATTACTGTGTATCTGTATTGTTTATGTATTATAAATATATTATATCTGGCTTTACTTCTGTGTGTAAGGGTGAGAGGGATGGTATCAATAGTAGCGCTTAATTTATATAATACTATAACTTATTTTAAAACATAAAATAAATATTTTTAGTTAGGGAGATGCTTATTTTTATTTATTTTTTAACAATAACAAATCAATCACAGCTTTACAGACAAAAGAAATGGGAAGAAGGCCAATGTCCCCATTTCGAATATACCATTAGAATATCACATGTTAACTTCAATTTGAAATTATATTTCTGACAGGTTTGTTTCTTTATTCTTGTATTTTAATATATATTTACAACTAACTGTAAGTGTAGTCTCGTTTGAACATATTTCTTTAGACCTTTGTTACATCACGTTCAATCAATCAAAAAAAAATTAGTATCAAACAAGAAGTTTTGAAACTCTACAATGTGGCAGATTGTTTTTCACAAGTTCGCCATATAATCACTCAACACATTGGCCATTTAAGTTCTAGATTTACAATTTTTAAAAATCTTAATGCAGCTTTAAAATTTGCGACCTAATATACAAAACTTGCGACCTTCTATACTGAATAGGCCACTATGGCAATATTTTTTTTTATAATTCGCTTCATAAATATTAGCCAATTGAACTAACGAATTCAATAATAAGAAATTATAAATGTTTCGAATCTGTCGTTGATATACCAAACATAATTCATTTTTATCGTCTTGCATAGTTTCTTGGGCGCACACGTTTATCATATGCCAAGTACGAATTGTCAGTATATTAACTAGTAGGGATATTTAAACCACGTGCGCTATAAAACTAGTCTCAAAAGCGTATTAAGTCCAATGGCGTCGCATGAATTTAATGACAGAAATCTCAAAGATAAACGAATTATAACGAAGAAATGATTCATTTAAGTAATGTGATAAGGCCGATTTGACCTGGCGATCCTATGCACGACTAGAATGTTATTTTATTTCTTTTATATGGCCACTGAATAGGCGAATGAAATTCATTATTTCATTACCATACTATTTTTGTCCGAATTGAGTAATAAGTTTGTTTGAAGGTCGATGGTTCGCCGCATTCAAGGACGACTCTGTCTCGATGCGATGACCCTGGCAGCCCCACCTCTTTTCAGTGGCGTGCTTTGAATAGAAAAACTTTTAAAAATCCATTTATAAACATGAATTAAATTAAAACTCAAAAGCTCATTTATTTTCTAGGTGTTGTAGTGGCTTTGAATATTAAGTAAATACATTATACCAGCACGTATTAAAATCTCTCACTATTATTTATAAGATTTCTAAATCATAATACATATTTTTTTGTAGCGTGCACTTTCATACCAGGATATATTACTGTTACGTTAGACATACTTATTTTAACGTATTTTTTTCATTTCAATAGTCATATAGCTGATAACTGCTATTACTAAATCTTTTAATAAATTTTACGAGAAATAATAGCTTTACGATTTTGATTCTGTGTTGGGTGGGTATTGCTAGATATTGTAGTAAAGAATGGCCTAAAATGAATATATGTAATGTATTACAATCATAACATATACTGCAAGATTTAATACACCAAATGTAAATGTATAATTTTAAAGCTAAGTTATACTGTACAAATGAAACAAACAACCGTTTATTATTTAATTGCCATTTGTATGGATTTGAATCTGTTTCAACACGTCACGTTATATGATTGGTTCAATTGTTACACCAATAACTGAACCATTTTATCTTATTTATAATATGTTCATATTTAACATTTATAATGCCTAAACATATTAATATGTATCACTATAGATTAACTGGTATGTTTTGTATTAAACTCAACATTATAAAAATCAAATTGGAAACACTTCAATAAAATATTATATTCTATAACTACTTAATAATTACCGTTTTTTCTTTTTTCTAGGTATGTCACACAAAAGTTTTTACTTTGGTAATGACTTCTGCAGGTCTCCGGTAAGTGTTAAGAAATTATATTCAACGAAAGAATATTCACATCTTATTAAAAGCTTCATATTATAGAACAACATAACTCGGGTATATTAACTAAAATTGTTTCTAGACACTATTACAAAGATTGAGTATTTTATCTTCAAAATCGATACGTATATTTGATAATATTCAAACAACACTCGTTTCATACTCATTTCATCCTTACTGCCTAATAAATTATAAAAATCTGCTGTAATTGCACACTTTTGTACCATCGAAGAAACCTTTGTCTGTAACCAATTATTAAGATTTCTCTTAAATTCTAAAAGTCCTCTAAAATGCAACAGCATACGTTCAGTGCTAGATAAGTTTGTAGAATGAACGAAATTCGTACTTTTTGTAGTCCTTTGTTTTAATTCTTACATACATATTTTTTACATTGAATATATAAATTAAAAAAGTAATGTGCTTATATCATCATGAAGAAATATATTTTTTGTAAATATAAATACTTTCTAGGGGATAACATAGTGACGCCGACAAATAATTCTCTTAAATGCGTTAAATACTGTATTTTAAATTTGCAAATGTGAATTCCACGTTACTTAAATTTTGTAAGCATTATTTATTTTGGGCCATTAAACGTGTGGCATATTCAACAACAGCAATGTTGATTTTTCTACTATCTGTAAAAATAATCACTAAACAACTGTTCCACTCAGTATTTATTCAAGCTTCTTTGTGTTTCTACCTTTACTATTGCACGCCACTGTGCCGATCCGTCCCTATGGTCTACCCCCGCCCATGTAACCGCTCAAGGTAAAAGCACGGATAATCGTCCCATTTTGGGCGAAATGGCGAGATATTCGCTGCGGATCATATCTCCATGATAGTTTATATCATCTTCAAGTTACTACCTCTTCAATTGTGCAAATAAAACAAACGCTCCACCCTGACATTTGATCGCAAAGCTATTTTCTTGTATATTATGTTTTTGCAACACAGACAAATTTGCTCGCGTGCTCTGAATAGTGATGTGTTTCTTTCATAGGGAGCATCGCTCAAATTTTGGCTACTGAATTCTCTTTACTATGCATAGTACATTTTCGATATCGACAAAAAACAGCGTTTTGTTTATAGTGCGAGATTATAACGAAAAATGCTTCGTAGGTTTTCCAAAGTAAATTTTATTTCTTTCATATAAATTGTTTTTTTTTTTTTATTTTACTAAAATGAAACACAAAAAACTATTACAGTGATACAATACTCACTGTATTGATACATATTTTTTGCTGCATTCTGAGGCACAAAGCTTTGGTGCTCCATCTCACAATATGACTAAAATACGAATAATGGGTATTGCAATTTTCATTTTTCGACTAGGTCTAGGAGTCTGCTCATTTATTGTGTGAATCATTCATGTTGATTATAATGTAGAACTGCAATGAAATAGACACCCCTAGTGGCTAATAGTAAACGTGTCCGCATCGGTGTCCGAATATTGTGTGTTTGAATAAAACAGGACAGGCCAGGAGAACAGGAGGTGGGAGCAACTCTGTCAATAAACGGAACCAACATGTTTTTATTACCTTGAAAATGTATTTTGTTGTTCGTTCGATAAATGTTTTCTCTCGATATCTACAATAGTTGTAGTATCGTTTTTTCTTCTTCAGATTTACACAGATTAATAACTCTGTGTGCGTCTGCAAATTTACAAAATATAATAAGTACTAATTTCGGTATAAGGCTAGATAGACTAGATATACCGAAAAAATTTTGGAACGAAATTTTCAAATCTTATTTATGTGCGGCCCTTGGAACATTTTACAACTTCAATGCAACCCGTGAAATAATTTGGGTTGGCCAGGCCTGCCATAGACAATAAAACTACTTTAACTTTTGTTTGTCTAATTAACGCTTACAGGCCTATTACACTACACAATATTAAGTGGTCTTACTGCAGAGTGGGCGTGGTCTCTTGGATGTGATTTAAATGCCTAAGGCTTATTACACCGCACTTAGTAAGGGTAAGGGTACCTTGAAATTGTGTAGTATAATAGGCCTTTTAATGCAAAAAAATGACTTCATTTCAATTGATAACATATCATTATTAAAAACAATAATGACATGATCTATCATTTTTTTTAAATAAATTTATCAACAATTGTATCACTGGTGTTAGTAAGATTTTGGTTGTTTATATTTTCCAGATACATACATTTCAAAAGGCTTTTGCATTTATATTACTTTAAAATTTTGTATAATCATGATTATATTTCTAATACGTAAAATTATCAAAGTCCAAAATGCCACCATTTATAAATTGATTAGACGTATATAAACTAACGGTATACTCATTTAATAGCGGAGCGTCTATGAAAAATCTTCAAAGCGCGATAAGTCTTTTATTATTTGCTTAAAATTCCGTCAAAACAGTCTGAAAGTATGAACCTACCGTATTATCAGTCTGACCTTAGTCCCTCACACCATAGTGACTCCGTCTGCCCAAGCAACTCGCTTGTTTGCTCCTCTCTGCCCACTTCATAATCTTCAGTTTATTTTCGGCCGTCATTAATATGAAACAAAACTTAAGCATTAATTATTTTCTTGGTACAGTATGCGCATAACATTACTCAGACTATATTTTTTTATGTCTTTTGTATACAAGGCTTGATGGAATATTTATTTACGTGTTTTAGTTTTAAGTGTTTTTCACTGAGAAACATGTATATATACTTTTTAATAATCTGTAAATAAATACGATATCATCCTTCTTTTCCTTCCACCAATTTAGACCACGTACTCTACCAAAACAATAACCTCATTATCTCTTTGAATTTTTATTCTAGTTTGCTGTCTCTAGTACTCGCCCAAACAACACTCATCAGTTTTATAAACCAACTGACACTTCTTCTTCCATGTTTGCTCCCTTAGTGGAGCATATGGACACCACGTGCTGCCTCCAAGAATCTCTGTCGCCCGCCAGTATTCTTGCGT
>JAGVSQ010014248.1:0-10702 GCA_022683975.1 Rhyacophila evoluta
ATTTAGAATTTAAAATCAATTTCCATCAAGCACCATCAGTCGAAAATATTATTTAATAATTATTATTTAATTTTCTTTAAAATTATTCAAAAAAGGGTGACAATACTATAAATTATAATAATATACAACTAAACGTTTAGGTGATAATAGTTTACATAGTTGAGTATTCGTTTCCCTCGTAATATAGAGGTTGGCTAGGCGTCTAGCAATCCAGGGAATGCGAGTTTGATTCCCACACCTGTAGGACTGAAGACACATTGGGTTGAGCAATTTTCTGACTGGTAATTCTCGTGAAAAATAATCTCTCAAAACGTCTTCACACTGCGTAGATCCATATGGTCTTCTTTGGGAACGGTTTTGGTATAAAGACGTGTTTGTATTATTCAACAAAATGATTTAGTAAGAACGAACAATGGATAAAAAGGTTTTTTCGAAAAACTGACTATCGTGGACCTAATTATTATAGATTGGTACAAATATGAAGTCATGTATGTAATTGTATGAGTTTTACATCCAGATCAAATGTAATGTTTTGTGATGCTGTCTATTATGTGGTTATTCTACTTGATTATTCAAGACTTTATTTTTAACCGTTTTTTTCCGTACAATTTTTAAAGGTTATTTTATGTCTTTGATATATCTACACTTTCACGTTTACCACACTGTTCAATTAATTATTAAATAGTTTTTTATATAAATCGTTTATGGTTTGAAGACCAATTTCTGGTGAACATTGTGAAAATTGATATTTATCTATAATTACATAATTTACATATTACTAATAAAGAGAGTGTAAGCTTATCATTATCCAATACCAGATATTTTAAATTTCGAATTCTTTATTTTGTTTTGTCAGATGAGTTAGATTTTTCAAAATTCATATTAACAGACTTAATAAATAAATAACGAGATGAATTAAGATGTGTTAACGGAATTATTGTGAGTTAACATAGAGAAATTATGATTTGACAGGTGAATTACTGCGACTTATGGCTAAATTCATCACTATGATAATCAAATTTACGAATTGTGATAATAGAACGAATTAAAAACTCGACGTTTTGATCTTACTGTAATATGGGTAGGGACAGTTTAGAAATCGTTCGTTTTTATTTTTTAATGGCTATACAACGAGCAACTTAATCGGCTTGTAATTAATGTTTTCTAGCCGTCTAATCAAGCGCAGAAAATAACGAAGCACAGCAGTTCGTAACTCATCACGAAAATAAAAACATCAATAAAACTAGAAAAAGCAAAAATAAAATAAAAAAACAACAATAGTTTCATAATCGTGTAACCTTTGATGCACATAAAACGCTAGAATCGACCATAGACAATACCTATTATTAATGATTTGTTTTATTTTATAATGAGCGTATATTTCAATGTTATTTTTGCAACATTGAATAATTTTATACTGTCTTCTTCTTTTGATTCTTTGGCGAATAGGTGGATATAGAAGTCTGTAAGAATAATGGCACCAAAATAAGGGGTTTAAAAGTCGTTAGACGAATTAGGATGGAAAAATTGACATGTTTAGGCTAGCACTATTAAGAAATTGAAATAACAAAAAAAACTCTAGGTAGCACTTTTGTAACTTGAAAAACATTCCTTGATAAAAATATCTTGACTTTGTGAAAATATGGACACTGAAATCAAGAGAGAAAAAATGTTTTGGAGACATCAGTGCCACCCCGTGGATAGGAGGCGCTGTTATGAAAAGGTTTTTTTAACCATTTCTACTATTTTACATAATATGCTTATTTTAATTATGTAAATATCATCGCACTTCGAAAATAGTGACTAATTTATTTCATCGTTTTTACAAAAAGGCGCCCATTGTATCAGGTGCCCTTGTGCGGTGCACAATTTGGAAAATCAAACGGCATGATATTAAAATAAATTCCTTCGGTTTATATAAATTGCGTTAATGAAAAAATATTGACTTACAAGTCATAACACGTCACCGTTTTTGTTGCATACTATAGCGTAACAGCCGTGAAGCACCTAACAAAGAAAAACTAAATTACCAAAGACAATCTACTATCTGCTTATACTGTAGCTCTGACTTTAACGAACGTTGGGAAGTTTGTTTATGACATTTACTTAGTTAATCATAATTTAAATAACATAAATTAAATTTCTCATATTTTTCGGATGTTTACACATTTTCTTTTAACATTTTGTATATTTAAATGTCAAGGCTGATTTCTTTGATTCAAACACAGTTGTTCACACAAATATTCAATTCAAAATTTACTTATTATTGTAAAATAATTCATTATAAATGAAACCAATTGATTAAACTCATAAAACCATTGGAAAGTGTATAAATTATTGTTATCTTTTTAGTAAAATTCATTGCTTATGACAAATCAATACTTTATATAACACAAGACACAGTTTTTACAGAAGACGAAAAAATTGTCACAATATCCTATTCCATAAATATTTCTGTTTACTATTAAATAAACTTTTTTTCGTACGATATTTACTCCCAAAGTGGAGCATACGGGTCGAGGCAGTCTGAAGATGTCTTGACAGATTACTTTCCACGAGAATCGTTTGTCAGACAATTGCTCAACCCAATGGATGGCCATCCAGCTCTGAATTTTTTTAGATTTTTAAAATATGACAGATGGGGAATCGAATCCGCATTCTCAGGGTTGCTAGGCGTGCACACTACCAAGTACGCTAACTGGGGAAGCGATAAAATTAAATAATATTTTTTTATATTGTCAAAATACGGAATTTTTATTTAATCATATTGACTACAAAGAGTTCCTTTCATATTTTGTATTTTTTGCAGTGTAGTATACGAGGTATTGTTTTATTATGAGCGATATCTCGATATCTCGATACTCTTTATCATATAATTTATTAGACATGGAAAAAAAATTGGCATGAGTTTGAAAAGTTCAAAATGAGCTCTCATATATTAAAATCGTAGTTTAATTCTTCTGACAACGTCTATGACTATGCTTACTGAAAATTTCCCCTCGAACGATATACCGTAGACCTTGATATGTTTTGTGCTTTCGCTTCGTGTGGTATAAGTGTGCTAGTTTCTATTACGTTTTGTTTTATTTCATTACACTTTCGTATAAATCGCCATTTACGATCCAAAGATCAACTTTCAATATCTTAATTATGTTTGTATAAAAATAATAATAAAACGGTACCCTTTAAATTATTCTAAACAATGGTGAGCATACATGAGAGTTTCTTTTATATAATTAACACTATAGTTACTATGTACATTTTTATATATCTACGACGTTTATATGACATAAAAATCTTAAAGCATAATAGTTCGGCAGATGTTTTAGAATTGTTTTCATATTCCTACAGTGTTGCCAAATGGTACAGAATAAAATTGTATTTGTTATCCGTCATTCATATTATAAAGACACAGGATACTTAATTTGAATAAAGAAATTAAATCTTTCGTGGCACGGTTTTAGTCTATTGTTGTAATCGTTGTCTATTAATGCAAAAATAAATCAAATGGGCAATTCATCTGAGAGCATATTTAAAATTGGAACGTCCTTTCGCGTCGGCCAAGTGTGGAGCGGCTCACTAATAAAACGTATTTGAAGATGAGAAAAAAAGTGTGCATTTATTTTCTTCTCGTTAAAATCGGTATCCGGTCTGGCGGGTTTTGCGAGCAGGCCAGTAATATTAAAATGGCCACGCGGATCGCGAATCTTGAGCCGCAGATCGCGTGCGGTACAGAAGGAAGGTACGTTTATGTTCGAAGGCTACTCCGCTATCATGCCAAGATCGGAACGGTTTTTCGATCTTTGTGCCGCACAATATGTCAGGGAAATTCAAGCGAAAATGAACTTGACGTATAACGTATGCAGAGTACGTATTTATTTACAAATAAACAGCATTCACGTTATATTTTATTAGCATACTATAAAGCGATTACGCGAACTTAACCGATAAACGAGTAATTTTATATAAATAAAAATATGTCGTTCGTAAGCAGTTCTACGAATAAATTGTTTGAAAAGTGTTTTACGTTTAAAAATAATCGCAAAAAATCAGTTTTTATACCCTTTTGTAAATATTTCAAAAATGGACTGGCAAATTTACAATTAAGCCCATCGGTATATATTTATTTTGAACAATGATAATATAAACTGAAATAGTTATAGACCTGGATATAATAATAACGCTTAGCTAAAAAAACTACATACCCTACAATTTTATTTAAAAATATTATTGTTTTATTATTCATAGACAGACGTCACATTGAAATAAATACAAACGCAATATTATGTACATTCTCAAAAATAAATATTGAGAAACCAATACCCATTCTCTTGCACCCTGGATTTTGTATAGTTTAATAAAGATTTTGAGAAATATTTTTAGAGCACTTTATAATTATTTCAGTTGTAATTCTTGTAAAATAGACTTTAATATAGTAAATTAATCTTTAATCGATTGTCTGATAAAGAATGGATTCATTTTAATGAAATATAAATGGTTGTCGAATTAACAACGACTGGATTCCAGTTAGACTATCACTGAAGTAGGAAATGTTCAACATTCACTTAAAATTTTCGCACAGCTGTAGTAATGGGTTGTTTGGAATGCCGTATGTATCATCGCTCGTTTCCTTTGATTTTTTTTATTCTATGTCCATTGTAAAAATATCTGCAAACTTCCTTCGTACCATTCTCTCTGGTGAAACTATTGTGGAGTTATTATAGTTACTATAATTTACAACAATGGTAGATATTTAAGCATTGTTACTGGTTACTACTGATACACGATATGTAAAATATATTAGAATTCCATGAAGCAAACTTTGATAACGTATTGTGGCTACGTTTAAGTTACAAAGTAAAGTTTACAAAGTTACATGCCTTTAATATATATTTTCCTAGTTGATAAAATTTGTGCGATAGTAAGTTATAGGAAAATAAAATAAATTGTAAAAATTAACCTTGAGTCGATTTGTCTCTGAACATTGTCAAAGGGACAAATATACTTTAACGGATGACGGCAAGTACTTTGTTGCAACGAATGTCTCCTGGGTTTACTTTGTACTAAAATTCGTTTGATTAATAGAAAAAAATGTTATTCAAGAAATTTCGTTACTTCGGTGTTAGTTATAAAGAAATTGTTCTGTAAATTTCCCGAAAAGTGAACAAAAAGCGCCTAATTTAAAGTAAATGAAAGTGAAGTTAATTCGCAACCTAATTATTTGAATTCAGTATTTGAAAATGTTTATGTTAATGGTTTTTTTTTATATTTTATATTAAAATATACTAATATAATTCATCCATCGGAAAATTTTGCAACTATAACAAATTCACTATAATTAAATTAAATAAGGTAGTTATAATTAATGTGCAGTGCCCTTGCAATATAAATAATTTCTGTTGGTAAATTTGTACCTTTTTTAAATTGAAATTATCAAATTAGGTCCATATAATATACAAGGTATACAAGATAAAGGCAGAAGTATAACATACGACGTTTTCCTTAAAAGAAAAACTCTTATTCAATGTCATTTATTGAACCTGTCACTAGTTAAATCATAAACTAAGTGTGGCCAGCTTAAATATAAGTATAAAAAGATAAAGCAGACCGCAAAATAATATGAGGTATGAAAACAAGGGGAAAGTCATTAATACTTGAAAATTTGAAGGAGAAAGAAGAGTTCATGTGGGTCACCGGAAATGGCATCTCAAAAATGTGACTTAACTCATCTCACACGGAGCCTCATAAACTGACAGCAATGTAAGAATGTTGAAATTTACACAATTTGTGCTTTCGTTTTTTATATATGGCTAGAATAGCGACGTTTCACATATCGATAGCTTAAAGTGCAAATTTGCTAATTCCATTTTTGAAAATTTTATAGGAGTGTAAAAACAATAAAAACTGAATTCTTGCCATTTATTTTTACGATTACGTTGATATAAAAATACCTTTTAAGCGGTTTATACGTAGAGCTGCTTAGGAATGACACACTTTTGGTTTATCTGAAGGAAAAAATAGCGGAATTATATATTTTGCAGCGTAAGTCTCCAAACCCAATATATTATAGTTATAAAATTTTCTTGGAACGTTCCTCCGATATATTTAAATAACTTTGAGTTGTGAAATCAATACGGTACATGCAAATAGCATGATGCTACAAGATGGAACTAGCAATATGATATCGAGCGTGGAAATGAAAAAGGACGTAGCCGACAGACGGCAAATTTTACAGGACGCACACAAATGTTTATTTACCGATTTTGAGCCAAAGTCAAAACATTAAATAGTCACAACCTTAATGTTCTCGAATACTAAAACTGGTGTTACTAAAACTTACTCAATATGATATTAATTTAATGTTATTTAAAAAAAACTAATCAAATTGATTAGGTGGAAATTTTTTCCCCGGTTACTAATTTTACAAGCAATCTTTGTTTTTAAACTTGAAAGCTTAATTTAAACACTAAATAGGCATTTTCAGTTAACATCCTTTTCATAGAACGTTTGTTATGTTGTATACATTCTGATTTTTGAATAAAAACTATTTTGACGTTCTTTTCCCTTTCCACAGTCGATTTATATATTTATACCATGTTTACTACCAACATGGAGCATATGGATCTACACAGTGTGAAGATATCCACTCCGAAAAAGGAGTATATGGATATCCGCAATTATTTAAGCCAGATAAAACATTAAATAAGATTTATTTCGGATATTTAATTTATATATTATTTAATGTTTACTTAAATTTAATTGGCAGATATCCATTTGCAACCTGTAGCGATTTTTATCGCAAACTTGTCCTTAAAGCGATTGAGACGTGTAAGCTTTCATATTGCATTGATTAATTTTAAAAAAGTACCGTTTATTTAAAAGCCGAATATAAAAATCGATAAAAACTTTTAGTAATACAGTCTTCGATATTTTAAAAAAATAAATTAAAATCGTCAATCTGAAGTTTATTTCATTTCTTGTATAATATACCAATTAATATCGAATAGTTATTAATGAAATGAAAAATTAATAAATGGAAAATTACCATAAAACACATTTGGTTACTGTACTTCCAATGCTAATATTGACAATTATCATTTAAGTATTGCCGATGACCTGAAAGAACCACGCCGTTGGTGTATTATAGCAGCATCTTTGCTCTTTACGGGTGACTTGTGAACGTTGAACGGCAGAGACGTCAAAAGGCCGGACGTTCACCTTACAGCCGCGTAAATATTAAAAAAGAAAATATTGTTTGACGTTCTCAGTACTAGCGAATTACCTATATTCTGTTTTATTTTTTAATAACAAATATTAGCCTTCAGTGCGTTATTTATGTGGCAGCAATTTGTTTGTAGATGGCAATACTCGACTGAATCGATTAATATACTTGATTGTTTTAAAATTCTATATTTTATAAATTGAAAACTATTTAAAGTTTGTAAAGTTCTTTCGTTGCCAATCATCTAAATTTTGCCTTTCACCATCTTCCAACTAAATTGCATCATTAGAGCTTAATGATGTCCACTAAGCACGTGCCAAACATGGTATATACACGAGATTTTTGACGGCGAACAATAGTAATACATTTTTTTTGTTTACCCTGTAATCAACAACATTCGAGCTCGACGTTATAAAAGTCTTACAAGTGATAGAAAGTAAAAGTTAAAATTAAATTAGTGTTATAATATTATAAAAATTATATTTCGTATCATCTTCTCATACTAAATAAATATTATTATAACTTATTGTTTAGATATAGCTTTAATTATATTAAAAATTCAAAATGCAGCACTAAATGCCAATTGGATTCAGCAATTGTCTGACAACCAATACTCGTGAAAAATAACCTTTCAAGAAATGCCTTTATATTGCGAAGATCCATACTTTTGGTATTATTTTAGAGGTTACCCCTTCATACTACTGTTTTATTGTATATAAATAATATATTCTTATGTAAATTCGTAAGGTTCTTCAATAAAATCGTTTGTTTTGACAAAATAACATTATCATTTGATGTTGTTTATGTAATTAATGTTTGGAGTGGCATGTGATCACTTTACCTTAATCCATATTCGACTGTGGAAATGAAATAGGACGTAGCCCACGCAGACCAAATTTTACAGGAAGGACAAAAAACGTCTACTTAATGATTTTGAGTGAATGTCAAAATACGAGATAGACACAACCTTGAAGTCCACGAGGACTAAAGCTGGTGTCTTATTTACCTAATCTGATAATTAATATAATAAGTTGTTTAAGAAAAATTAATAAAATTTATGTGGTGGAAGTTTTTTTTTCTTATTTTCGAAAATTTGACAGGCCATCATTTTTTGAAACTTAAAAGCTAAATTGAGATATTAATTGTTAATAACTGTAACTGTAAATAGTTTGTATCTTTTTATTAGACCGTGTGTTAAGGTGTATATATTTTGATGATCGAAAAACATCCATTTTGAAAAAACTGATGGTTATGTTCTTCCTTTTGCTTTCCTCAGTCGATACATACTCCACTTTTGGAGCGGAGATAGTAAAAAAATATGTGCTTTTCTTTACCATGTACATATTGACTGTGAAAAGGGAAAATGACGTAACCCTCAATTTATTAAAATCGCTTTTATTCCATAATCTGAATGTATTCAATTTAATACACGTTCCATCAAAAGGATGCAAGCCGAAAATGCCGAATTAGTGTATAGATTCAGCTTTAAAATTTGAAAAAAGGATGGCTTGTAAAATTTGAGACCAAGAAAAAGAACTTTCACCCTATTAATTTTATTCGTTTTTATTAAATAATTTATTAAAATAATATCACATTCAGTAAATATAGCACCACTTTAAGTTTTCGTGCACTTTAAGGTTGATTCTATGTAATGTTCTTTTTTTTGTTCTAATGAACTTTGGTTCAAAATCATCAAATAAAGTTGTTGTAACGACGATGCGTTGTCACGCTGCTGAACTTGCTCACTTGCTTATTCATTTATTTATAGCTATTTTGTATCTCTGTTACCGACGCGTTGCTGCTGTTGATCTGCCACCACGGTATTTATCGTAGCCTCAGCTTTATTTGGTAATCAGAATCTATACACCTTAATATAATATATTATACCATATTATGTTCTATCAAAGGATTTATATAATGATGGCGCTTGATGGAAATTGATTTTAAATTCTAAATTACTTAAAACTGGCAAACTTCCGTATGTAAGATCATACACATGGAAGTTTACCAGTTTTAAATAATTTAGAATTCATCGAATTTTGTTTAAAATGCCTAATTTATGTCTAAATTTAGCATTCTAGCTTGAAAAAAGATGTCTGGTGAAATTCGCGACTAGGAAAAGAGGCTTCCACCTAATCAATTTTATTGTTTTTCTTAAATATCTTTTTAAAGTAATATCATATTGACTAAATAAAACACTGCATTTCAAAGCTTTATCAATGTAATGTTTTGACTTTGGCTCAAAATCATCAAATAAACATTTTTAGTGCGTCTTGTCAACTTTGTTTTATGTGGCTTACGTCCTTTTTCATTTCCACAGTCGATATATACTGTAACAGAAACATTTGTATTACAATCTTGTGTACACGTGTATTACTTGCACTACTCTCGACTTACAACCCAACTTAACAACTGTGTCAACGAAAAATCTTTAAATACTGCCTATTAATGGTACGTTATCGAAAGTCGTTCATTCTGTCTTTTAATTATATGCCAACATATATTTGAATTTATTTTTCTACGCGTGTGTATTTTTACACGACTAATATATTTATCAAACAAAATTTGTTTGTACAGTGCACACATACATAGGCTTGGCATAGTACAACTCTTTATTTATATTCTGATGAAACTGCAAACAAGATTTTTGAATGTCAAGATCGTTCGTTCGATTTTGTTTGCGTAGGTAGGCATTGAATATTTAAAAATTAATAGATCAATTTACGATAGATGACCACTGTTTCCATGAAAGTGTATTGGCTAAAATATTGAAGAGAAAAAGATAAGCCAACACTGAAAAATTTTACAGTACGCACAAAAAAGTCTATTTAATAATTTTGGGTCACAGTGAAAATACTAAATAGACACAGCCTTGAAGCGAATGAAGACTAAAATGGCGTTTTATTTACTCAATATGATATTAATTCAATAAGTTACTTTAGAGAAAAACAATAATATTGATGTGGTGAAGGTCATTTTTCCCGCTTAATAATTTTACATCCTCATCTTTTTTCAAATATAATCGCTAAATTTAGGTAACAGTTTGGCATTTAAACTTGCATATTTTTAGTTGTATTAAGTTGTACTATGATTATTGATAACAAGTTTTCGTAAAAAAAACTGAAGTTTATCTTCTTTTGCAATTCTTAATCGATATTGTATTAGATAATACTAGGTTCAATCGAAAAAATATATCGACTGCGGAAAAGGAAAAGGATGTTACCCTCAGTTTTTCAAAATAGCCTTTATTCGATAATTTATACAACTTAATAGACTTTCTATTAAAGTGATGTAAGCTGAAAATGCTGAATTAGTGTCTAAATTTAGCTTTCAACCCTGAAAAAGGAATGACCGGTGAAATTCGCAACCAGGAAAAGAGGCTTCCAACTAATCAATTTACTGTTTTATTATTATTATTTAATCACTTATTGTCTCCCCGGTAGCGTAGTTGGTAGCGTGCGCGTCTAACGATCCGGGGAA
>JAGVSQ010014249.1:0-10702 GCA_022683975.1 Rhyacophila evoluta
TCAATAATGAAAGTTTCAATAGCTGTGCTCGATTGATCTCCAAAATTTCTTGATAGAACAGATTGTGTTCCCCTGTATGTAATAACTTAATTCTAGCATCTACATCAAACCCATGATTCTCTGCAAGCAAATGATTTGCAAACGTGGCAGTGTCCTTTTTAAAACGTAATGAGGCCAAATGCTCTTTTAATCTTATTTTTAAACTACTTGTCGTTTTACCAATATAAAAATGGTCACAGTTATTACATTGTAACCTACTGGCCATATAATTTTGGATTTCGAATTTAAAATTATCTGTGCAACTGTGGCACGTAAATCAACGGTCTTCAGTACCAATGCACACGTTTCAAATAATTCGCTACTGAGTTAGTTAGTTTACTTGGTACTAATGGTTTTGAAATTTATTTCGTACACAATATTATATTTATCATGGTGTATCTTTATTGTAAGCCGTGTAAAATTGTAGTGATAAATCTAACCCATTATTTTCGCTAAGCATTGTTACAGCCTTTAAAATATTATATAATTTATATAAATAATCTTTAGAAAATGTTTCTGTATACCGAAAAAGAATTTTTGACAAATCGAATCCATTTTGCTTTTTATGTACGTAATATAAATAAAGCGTGTTTTCGTGAGACGAAATAAATTTGAGGTATAAGCGAGATCTCCATTTTAAGGTCGTCTTGGCACATTTTGACTATTTTCCCGATAATGCCCGTAATCTTTACGTCACTCAGCCAGTCGCCTCGAGCTATCTATCTGTGTACGAATGTAATAGACATTTTATACACCCTGTTTAAAAAATCACATCAATACTGAAGATTATATTTTATGTGATTAATAGACAAAAATATCAAGTATCAAATCGAATGACAGATATTTAATCAAAAATGGAATTTAGTTTGTGCGTGTTCAAATAATTTTAAACTCTATTAAAAAAAAAATTTTTAAAAAAGGAATACAAAAAATCTCTTTATCGCATTTATATAATATTATTATAATACACAAACTTACATCGCGTAATTTTGAAAAGCGGGTTCTTTATTTTTATAATAGCCTATCTTAATATTATAACTTTGTATCCAATATTGTCTTTGATACTTGAAATTCAAACTATATTTTCTTCCTAGTGATCAAGTGGAACATGTTTCGATGAAGGAGGTTGTAGAATTAAATTCACAGCTGCTATGGTATTTGAAAATAAAAGACGAAGGAATGTATGTCTAATAGGTTAAGAAATTCACAATTTTTTTTTGAAAATAGCTGTATCAAGACCCATATCCGTTACATTAAGATCAAACACAATAAACAATTCAAATAAAATGTCGCCAATATTTAGTTACATCTTATTAAATGTGGACTTAAACATTTATTATTAATTAAAATCGATTTTCATTTCTAATTAAACTGAGAGCTGTATAATTTGTTGATTTTTCAATACCAAAATATTTTTGATTATTAAAGAGGAAATATATAATAATAGTGTAATTTATAAAGACGGTATTTATTATTCGCACACATGTTATTTCTATATGATTTTAAAAGGCATATTTTTGCAGTGGACGAGTTATGAGATTTTTAAGATTTTAATATGTATCCCCTTACAAAAGAAAAGTCGTATTTTAGCTATATATTTATTGTAAAAGTAACTTTTATTATACGAATATTAAAAACTTTATTGATAAAAAGTGTTCTCTAAGGAAATGGTTCAAAAACGACCTCATAATCTCGAAAATTCTACACAAGTTTTTCGTGTTTCGAGTAAAAATTATAAATATGGCCAACTTCCGCTCACCTCTGCCTCCTGCGGGATAAAATATTTCGAAAGTTTGTTTTCATGAATTATTTACAACTCGGAATAACTTTCAAAAGGTTTCTTTATCGCTTGTGTATAAAATATTTCAATATAATTTATACATATTTTTTTTCTTTCGGAATATAAAATATTAACACATTTTATGAAAATACTAAGCACCAATCTCAAATACGGATTCAGTTACTCATAAGTATCTGCTGATCAATTTTCACAATTACATGAAGAATTATCGATGTGATCATATCGTCGTATTACTGGCAAAAGACGTTAAAGTGAATGAAGGGTGTGGATGCCCGATTAATCGATCAATTAGCTGAAAATTAGTTCTCGTATAAAATTATTTGTCATAAGTTATATGCTTGATATACGTTTACGTGAAAAAAGTAATACATTAGATAATATGAATAATTCAGTATGGTGTTACTTCGATAGAGTGGCATCTTCATTTTTGGGCGGAACTTGTTTTATTTTGAACAATTAAAACTTTACGTGTAAAATGTTATTAAATATTAAAATTTACATGTTTGCAGGTATGTAGTGTAATACATTATAATAACCGTTCAAAAGGAAACTCATACTGATGACTTATACGCACAATGGGAATTCCCCCCAGGTGGTTTGATACGATGTCTTTGTATACCATCTACCATAGACAGCATCTACCATACACTTCTACCAGTTAAGAAAATATGTTTTATAGGTGGCATACTCAGAGTATCATTTATAGATGAAATGGATGTAGTTAAGCAGAAGATGTTCAAGCCACATTTTGATCTAACTGAGTAAAACAGGATTGAAAATTTAAATAAACATATAAACATTTAGTATATTTTTTATGGTATCAGGACTGTAATATGAATTTTGAATACTTACGTGGCATATATTACATCTTTACTGATTGTCATATTATTAAAAAAATATATTAATAAAAAATGTGGATTGGACGTCTTTTACTAATTAAACTTTTCATTATTTTGTGCTTCTATTTTTAATAATAATATATTAGTATTTGTCCATAAAATCTTGGGTTGGTTATATTTAGTGTATTTTTGTTTAGAAATAAAACGATATATCGATACAATACTATACAATAATTTATACGTATATTTATTGAAAAAAAACACGTGAAAGTGGTGTTATGAAAATAATTATAAATAAAAATAGGTTTGATCAAAAATTCATATTTTAAATTCAAGGCCGAAAAAGATTTTCTACTATATGGACCGAAGATATAGTAATATATATGGACCTCCATAATTTGAAGACATGTCGTCACTTTAGGATTGTTTTGTCGAATATCCACGGTGCGTGATTTGAAAAACCAAACGGGGTTCAGTCAATTAGATAGTTTATACAATAGTATATACTGTAATTCTACTCTTCCATAGTACATCAATCACATGTCTTTAAAAAATACCTCAGATGACTTCGTATATTTACATGTCTGTATTCAAATGATTTTTTTTATCATCTTCTGAACATTTGACGGTTGGTCTATCCGACAAACCAATCCTAAAGCGACGATTTCTTGACAGATTATTTTTCACAAGCCAGACAATTGCTTAATTCAATGCGAAAACGGTTTTTTTTAAATCCAGCTGTTGTGGAAATCGAATTCATATTCCCTGAATCCGAAGTACATACGCTTACCTCTCGAGTACAGGAGAGACGGTATTGTACATTGCGTCATAAAAATGGGTATATTGTATATAGTATTGTGTATGGTATTATGAAATATACTATAAAGATATAATATTGTGTATATTTGATATTTTGTTAACCTTTTTCCGTCGAAACACCTTTTAAAACTTTTGGCTTTGTATCCTATAAGCATGTTCTTTCGTCTTTATTTATTAGGGTTCACGTCATTAACACACCGCTTGAGCACAATTCGTTCGCATTTCCCATTTAGGTAAGAGAACACGTACTTTATTTGGATACTTAACAGGTCATGTAGCCCACTTTTTTTTCGGCCACTGAGCGTCTAACTACTTCTTCTACGATACATTAGCACGGGCTGTGTATTTAAGAAGAAGAATTATTGCTATACTGCTCCACAGACTCCTTGCAAGAGAGTAATATTTAAGAACGGGCCTTAATATGATATTTATTTAACTTAGCTCTGTAGATTAAAAGCAAGTGTGGTAATAAATTATAAATAACAGCACACAAACAATTGAATTCTTTTGCGACGTATACAAAAGTTTAGCATCATTAATAAAAACAAATATCGTCGTTACTCTCCGTATTGGCATTACTACTGTCAGGCTAGTTTTAAACTTTGGTATGCAAACAACTGATCTTTTTTGATTTGCTGGGTAGTTATTAGGGACACACCGATCTGAGAGAATTCTTGGTTAGAATACACAAATAACATGTAAAAAAATGCGCCGCCAGATACATTTATCTTAGTTTGGAACCACAGTAACAAAACATGGCTAAAATGAAATCATTGGAGAGCTACGGATAGTAGTTCACATGGATAATACGCATTTTGCTCTTCTGTTTTGCTATCACTGCTTCTGTCAATGACATATTGAAATGACAACTTTGATTTAAACATGCTCATTGCACATATGGTAACTTTTATAATGTTTGAAATTTGTGAATTTCTCTTTTAATCTTAGTACGAAAAAATGATAAAAATGCTTTGTTCCCGGCGTGGTTGTGCTACTCACATAATTTAATAAGCAATTTACATGTTAAGATACCAGTTCTTCACATGGATTGCTAAGTATTAAGTAATACATAAGTCAAAGTATCTGTAAGAAAATTTTCCGAACGGTGGTGGTAAGTGTGAAATGATGCATACTTTGAATTAAGGATACTCAATACTGTTTAGATCATTAAAATTTCATGAGTCAGGTAAGAGAGATATGTTTGGCAAATATAATAGGCCGGGTTCGACTATCTAATCGGGATTAAATCCTTCTCGACATGCGACGGTTGAATAGTATTGAGAAGCTTTTAGCGCACCCTAAACTGTAATGTCATGGACGTACATATGTCAAATAATAACACATTTTACTATGTTTATTGCGAATAATAACAACATTGCATTTAAATATGTATGTATAATAAACAGAATAGATTCAAATATACGTACCATGTAGTTTTTTTAAATTTAATGCTGTGTTCTCATACTTTTAATACCTTACCAATATAATACGGATGTATTTTTGAACTCTTGTTTTATCACTGTATCTTTATACCAGATTCTATGATATTAGCTTTATCACATCAATACTGATCGCGCTGTATTATTTAAAAAAAGTGAAAATAGAATAAGAAAAGTACACCTTAGTTCATAATTTTTCTTCAATCTAATTTACGTAATAATTTGATAAGACAATTTTAAATGTGATTATAAGCATACTGCTCTCACCATTTTTATACTGTGTTTTTTTTTTTACTAATCATTTGAAGAAGAGACTTTTTAAAATATAAAACACTTTTTCAAACGATATTTCAGTTTATCTATGTCATGCATATATAAATTTAATACATGTTGATAACTAATAAAGATTTTGACAAAACAATTATGAACATATTAATATGCTAAAAACTGTTCTAGCTGAGCTAACTTCTTCAATTATGATGACACTTTTTAACGCCAGTAAACTTCGACTTAAAAAAATCTTGTTAAAATTTTACCGGCTTAATTCTATAGAAAACCCGATAATCTTATTTTGTTCCCGATATTTCAGTCCTTAATCCTTGCGATGAGCGAATCTCACACGCGAACAAGTTCCTTTTGAGGTCCTCTCAGGTGTTTACATATCTCACGCATGGCTTAGCTATCATTCTTCGACAGTCTCTAGCTTCCTTTTTGACCCACTTGACAATAACTGCTCAAGCTTGAAACGTGACGTAGAGACGCAACCGCAACGGCACGACGACATCCTATTTTATAGACAACGTCTATTTTTTCATCTGGACAAACGAACAAAACTACCCTTACAAGATAATATTACATACTCATATATTTGTTTTTCAAGGTACATAGAATCTACAAATCTATACAGACATTTTTTTTATATATACCATATTTGCTTCCAACGTGGAGCATATAAATCTACACAGTGTAAAGATATCCACTCCGAAAGAGGAGTATGTGGATCTCCGCAATGTGAAGACAGATTGTTTTTACGAGAATTGTTCGTCAGACAACTACTCAACTCAATGGGCATCCAGTCCTACATTTTCGGATTTTTAAAATCCTACAAATGGGGAATCGAACCCGCATTTCCCAGATTGCTAGGCACGCACGCCACCAACTACGCTGCCGGGGAGACAAAATTTCCATTTCAATTTTATTATTTTTCTATGACATAAAATTATGGCTCAACATGTAAATTATATATTTGTATTTTGTAGACGACGTTGGCGTAGGTGCCTAGCATCCTGGGAATGCGGGTTAGATTTCAACATCTGCCGGATTTTCAAAAATCCGAAATCTTCTGAAACTCTAATTTTCGTGAAAAATAATTTATGTATATTTTATCACATTATGGAGTTCTATAATACTCTTCTTTCGCAGTAGACATCGTAATTCAATAGGCATCTTCTTGGGTTAAGCAATTGTTTGAAAACCAATTCTTTTGAAAGATAATTTTGTCAAGACATGTCATTACATTATGGAGACTCATATCCTCTACCTTTAGAGCGGAAATGTTACATATATATGTTAATTAGCTTTGTCATATGCTACTTCAGTTATAAATGTTACAATAAATCAAAACGGCTATTAATCAAAGTTTTTAAGTTTGTAGATTTCTGTGGGAGCTTTAACGCCGGAGTAGACAAAGTTAAAACTTAGAACTGAACAAAAAAAGGAAAGTCTGGATACCCAATGAATAATTGAATAAAGACCAACGCTTGTGATAAATAATCTGTCAAGAAAAGCCTTTACACTATGGTGATACATACACTTTACATTCATAGTGGACATGGTCTAATAAATTCGTATGGCAGAACGTTCTATTGCTAACTCTAGAAACTTTTATAAATTTCAAGTATCATACTATCGGTTTAATTTCGATAATTCTGTACTTAAGCTGTTGCTGTAAAAAAATAACAAATACGTAGATTATGGCGGATGTGATAGAAGCCGAATAATTGAGGATTCTGACAGAAAAACTTGTTCAGCTTTGCAAGGAACTAATCTTTTATTACAATAACTAAAATATTATAGATGTTTTATTGATATTTAGACTGAAAAAACGGTACGATTGAAAGTAAGATTATGAAGCATAAAAAAGTTAACAAACATACTACTCAAGCTGTCTCCAGGTGGTGGATATGGGCATATAAATGGTGGTACATCTATGTTTCGTCTACTTTTTTTATTTTTATTTTATAGTTATTTTTGAATAATCTGTAAATTTAAAAAAAACTTAAATATCCCTTGTCAAATAAAAAAGACATTTTTAGGCATTACGATTTTCTTTAAAAAAGGCGTTTCAATAATAACCTCTTCAAGCCTCTGTATTCTATACTTTGAAAGAGTATACCTTTTTATTAATAGCCATAGACGTGGTCGTAAGCAACGTTAGTTTTTCACTCATAATGTCTAAGTCCACACCATGTTATGCACTGTCTACTTAGTAAATATTAGTATTCTGTACATGTTATGTAAGTTAATTAAGCTTGAAAGTGAACAAAGCCAAATAAATAATAGAACACCTGAAACTATTCCTTTATCAGGCAATATTATAAAAAAACCAAATATAAACATGGCTTGGTAAAAAAAAAAAATTATAAAGATTTTTTAAATTATAAAAATTAACTAAGTTCAAAATTACTTTCTCTGAAAACTGGAGATTACGGATTCGATTCCCATGACTGCTGAATTTGAAACAAAATATAAAACTTTCATTACGTCGGCACTAAATTACAGACTGGAATTATCGACAATGAAGCCATGCTTTCCCATGCATCCCATGTCCATATTTTAGACCGCCATATACCATAGCGTACCGAATGTAAGACGTTATTCAAAGTGACAGACCCCAGGAATAACTTTCAAAGATAGTGTGTACTCTGAAGAGTGACAAGGCTTTATGAGAAGAGATCTTCTTGCTAAAACAAATGAGTATTGGAAACCTAGCATATTATTATTGAAGCAAAATTTTACGAAGAAATGATTTTGTGAAATTATGACAAATACATCTGAATATATCACAAAATATTTGATGTCTTCCAAAATGTTGACTTTTTAAATACCATATATCAAAAGGGAAATAATATACTTGATCGCTTGATGTGATGTTTGTAGAATTATCTACCATAGTTTAATTCAATAAATAAAACTTATTATTAGATAATTTCTTACTAGGTTTTACACATGAGGCTACGATAAATTTTATCAGACATAAACCATCACTTCCGCTCTAATACTGTGTATACAGTTACTATACGGACTGTATACGCATGTTACAGATTTTTTCGGAAATATTTTTTGGACAAATGCCCGAGAGCCTAAGAGAATGGACCCATATACAGAAAAAATATTAATGTACATCATAAACTTTAAATAGAAAACTTTAGGTAAAATTCTTGAAAAGTATGCCGTGACATAACTGTTACTTTATAGACCTTTATTACGAATTAGTTGTACGTTATAAATTAACAGAATAATTTGCAAACTGAAGTCCTGATCAGATAGCTATTATATATTAGTTAAATGGGTGTTTGCGATTATGCGCATGAAAAATTTATTATATTAATTAAAATAATATTTAGACCGCGCTGAGACAAGAATTACTTATTCAGGTATATAATAAACTGTCGTCTGATATAGTTAACTAACACGTTGTTATTAGGCAAGGCTTAAAGCAAACTGACGTAACATTGATTTTTGGTTTCTTTTAAAATACGAATTAGATTGATATATATATATAATCTTTATATGTTAAATATAGGTTTTCAAATATTTATAGAAACTCTCTTACTTTGACAATCAATATTATAAAATTTATACACAGTTATAATTTGTTGGGGTTTTAAGTATTTAACTATTACTGTGTTCAGGGACGAGGCGTGCTATTTTGCAGATTGTGCACTGCACACGGGCGATTGAATATTATGAGCACCTTTTTATAAGAAAAATTAAATAAATTGACCAGTGTTTTTTACGTTCAATGATATCTGAATAATTAAAATATGTATAGTATAAAAATCTGAGACTCTCTTATAAAATACTAAAAGGATAGAAATGTTAAATATATGTAAGTAATAATTCAGTATAGTTTCATGAAGTTAATTATTTTTGTGTATTCTTAGAATTTATATCACAATTATTGGCTGTCACCTAATCACACAGTTCATTGAGAATATTATTTGCACAATAATTTGATTTTTTATTTAAATGTATATACGTTTGCAGTGTAAACCAACGACATCTGGTGCCAAGCAGTATATTATACAAACAAGCGCGCTTACCAATCCAAGTAACGGGGTAATAAAAATAAATTTAAATCAATTGAGTTCTAATTCCTATTGAACTTTCACTGCTTTAAAAACTTATTCCTTTCTCGCGTAAGTTTCTTCGACTCAAGGACGAAAAGAAAATTAATGAACTTGGAAAAGAAGAGTTTTTCCTAACTTAACAGAAATTCCAGGTCTTTTATCATGTTGGTTGATTGACTCAAGCACTAATGACCTTATGGGTAGAGATTGCTGAACGTCTTCTATCATGGTTTTCAGAAATCAAAGTTGTCAGGAGTGTCAGAGCTTATCAGTTGAAGGCTGAAATATTATCGGAACACAGCGTCATACTTTGGACATATGATTTATGATATTTACTTTGACGAAGTGTGTATAATAATGTAAACCGTTGATATTCAACGAAAATAATTCTATTATTATTTTTATTGCATATTCATATTATTGAAATACGGATTTCCATACCGTGCTTTCTTTACTTCGATGGATAAGTGTGTGCCTTTATCAATCGATTGGAACTCTAAGGGAACTGTATTGAGTGAAAATCACACAGTCACATAAAAATTTACATATTTTATCATGGATTCAGGTGTAATATTGAAATATTTAATGAGTTGAATTATCGGCTAAAAATCAGTATTAGCATAAATATATTACATTTTTTCATTACAAAAGTCCTATACTGATCTTGGTGTAAAAATGATAATCTACCTTAAAGGATTAATTTAAAAAAATAATAAATAATACTGTGGAATTCATTCGAGAAATTCATTTAATTTTAATTTATTATTTTAAAATATTTTTTAATATACAATATTTAATATAGATAAAGCGTATTCAATGCATTTCAATTAACGTCATAGTATTAAATATTATACGCTGCAGTTGATACTGCAAATTTGGGAAGAGGAGAAAATACCAGAATAATGGAAAAAAGTCATGGGTTTGTCCGATCTTCAAGAAAGGGGACAAACTCGAATGTGCTAACTACCGTGGTATATCTCTATTACCAACTGCGTACAAGATACTCTCCAATATAATACTCGAAAGGATATTACCATACGGAGAAAGCATTCTGGGAGATTATCAGTGTGGGTTCAGAAGAAATCGGAGCACCACTGATCAGATATTTACGCTACGCCAAATACTCGAAAAGAAATGGGAATATAACCAAGATGTCCACTGTCTCTTTGTTGATTTCAAAACTGTTTATGATTCTGTGCATAGAGAAAGTCTTTGGAACATATTAAAAGAGTTCCAAATCCCAAAAAAACTCATAAATATGGTGAGTGTATGTATGGAAGGATCCAGAAGCAGAATATATATACAGGGAAATGTATCGGAATCTTTCGAAGTGACAGCAGGATTGAAACAAGGTAACACTTTATCACCCATACTATTTAATATGGCTCTTGAGAAAGCTGTAAGAGAAGCTCT